>CACRXP010000248.1:122090-145203 GCA_902702965.1 Spirometra erinaceieuropaei | reverse complement strand
ATTCTGCCTATATATCATGCGCCGCTGTGCGGCTGCTGGTTGGGCTCGAGAGAGAGTCCATAAGGCACAACGGAACGAGTGAGTTCCGTATGAACGATCGGTGAGCGCCCCCTAACATTGTATATTCCCGATCGAAAACCGACAAGGCAACGGGCTCGTGGCCCGGTGAGTAGAGGCGTTGACTTCTAAACCAACAGGTCGCGAGTTCGAGGCTCGGGTGTTCCACACTTCGGGCTTGGGTATGGCTGGCTGACGACGGCTAATAAGCCAGAAATGGCCATTCCAGTCTCCCTTGTCTTTGTCGGTAATGTTATTCTGCCTATATATATATATATATATATCAGAGGAGAGACGACAGAGTCTGGGGGATAGATTGATACAGAACTGTTTCGGGCTTGTTTGCCTTCATTCAGCCAATCATAACCCTAACCACCAGCAGATGCGACCGGAAACACAAACATGCGCTCAGACGCACCTGGTCAAGATTATGATTGGCTAAATGAAGGCAAACGAGCCCGAAACAGTGCTGTTTCAATCTACCCCCCAGACTCTGTCGTCTCTCCTCTGCTATCATAGCTTGGCCGACTTCGGCCTGGTAGGTGGTTGCCTGTTCGTGACCCCTATCGCCCATACGAAGCTTGTTTGCTTCGGGAAGCCAATGGATCGGTGTGCGCCCATTCCTGAGTGAATAAATATATATATAGGCAGAATAGTATTACCGACAAAGACAAGGGAGACTGGAACGATCGGTGAGCGCCACCTAACATTATATATATATATACAGTAGACGTGCCAACTCATGAAATGCCAACCAAAATTTCGAAATGCGTTCTCGTTTTGAAAAGACAACTTAAGTAGTGTTGTAAAACTAATCATGATGCAGCATTATTCTAGAATGATCAAGTTACCTCAGGATGTCGGCTTTCAAATGAACTTATTTTCGACCTCATGCAAGAACTATATTCTGCAAAAAAATGACCACTTATATGGCATGCAATTTTCTCATTGATTCTCGATTTCATTGAAAACTCAATTATATTTCATGGAAGACATGCATCAAAATACTCATTCTTTTACTTATTCGGTAGAAAATTGCGTTGATGTCCGATTTTTTACTCGGACAAACAGTATGATTTGATTTCAAAAATCTTTATAATTCCCGAATAATTTTGAACCCCATCTGCTGTTACACTTGCATTCAGGATTTCAAAACTATCAGCCTTATATTTTCCGTGTAGAGAAAATCATGCATTTCTCTACGGTATTAAGAGGAAATGATATGGGGTTCATAAAATTAAGCAAGGGAGTTGAACAATATTGTTAACTTAACAAGCCACATTCGTTAATTCAGATACATGACGTTTTATGAACGACCATTTCACGGTATTAAAAAATCTCACAATTTAAAACTTTTTTAAAACCGAATTGTACGCATCTTTCAAGTATAACATTGAAGGGAAATGTAATTGTCCACTGAATGAGCATAAGAATGAATATTTTTATTTCTGCTTTTATGAAATATAATTGGATTCTAAAGAGCATCGAGAATCAATGAGAAAATTGCATTCCATATAAGTGGTCATTTTTTGCAGACTATAGATCGCGCATGCAGTCGAAAATAAGTGCATTTAAAAGCCGAAATCCTGAGGTAACTTGATCATTCTAGAATAATGCTGCATGATGATTAGTGTAACAACCCTACTTAATTACTCTTTTCGATAGGAGAACGCATTTCGAAATTTCGGTAGACATTTCATGAGTTAGCCCGCCTACTGTAATCGCCGCGTGAATCGTCCAGCGTGAGAACAGATTCCTTTGACGTATGAGGCCGGTTCTGTGCAGTTCATAATGTGAATCCACTTACGTATGTGAAGGCACCTCAAAGGCGTTCGGTAAGTGTTCCTTGAGCATGCATTACGACGGTGGCTGAGATCCCCATGACCTCGCAAGCAACGGATGTATGCTACTACACAGACAATCTTAAGAGAAGGAAATTGTATTGCACGCTGCTTTTGCAGAAAAATAAGCGCAAACCTTTGCGATAAATTTCCCGGAAAATGCGTTCTATGCAAAGAGAGGAATATTTTGGCTTTGGAATACTACTCTAGGAACTGCAAGGCAAGGTTGCCTATGCGTGATAGTTGTCCAACCCTCTCGAGCCTCCTAAAGACACAATGTTTAGACGCTCCGTCTAAATTCTAAAATTTAAATCAATTATGCAGGCACCTTCAGAGTAATTTAAACGGTGTTATACAACAGCTTTCACAGAATACGTAGGCAAATTAGACTCACAGCAGAGATTATGCGGAAAGTCAAGAGTCTCCTTTGGCAACACGTGTTAAGAAAAATAGCGATCGAATCATGCTAAGGTATTCCGATTTATTCAATTTAAACGCTAAGATATGAACGGACAGGGAGCGAGGACACAGACGACGGGAGACAGAGACCTATGTTGTTTATGAATCACACTGCTAAAATATGAACGGACAGGGAGCGAGGACACAGACGACAGCAAACAGAGAACTGTGTTGTTTCTGGACCACACTGCTCTCAGTCAGTCAGCCATAATCCTGCTCACCATGCGTGACGAAGAACACAAACATGCGTAGGCCTGCTGTGCAGCCAATCCACGAATGCCACTTGGCCTATGCGTCAACAGCACTATTCACCAAAACTCACCAGCTCAGTGCCACCTGACAGTCTTAGTTGCACCATCATGGGCAATGATTCAGAAAGAGAGGGGGCACCGACCCTTTGGCGTTTCAGTCTAAACACGCTCTAGAGAGGGCTCAGTGATTAGCGGCCGCCTACCAAGCTGCATAGGGATCAAATTAACGATGATGGTAGGGTCCAAGCGGAGAGGAGTGCAGTCTGGAGCGCCTATGGGACTGTCAGCTCCCTTGCTCGCCGCCGCTTTGTCACGCCGCACTTCTGCTCGACTCGCGCTCCCTGTCGATTTGTTGCCGGGGTCGCGCGAGGCCTGTCAATAGCCTCGCGAAAGCTCGGGGCCAATCAGCGCTGATCCCTCGCTGATTGGCTACAGGCGGAGACGGAGAAAAAGGCACACAAATAACCTCAACGGCGACGGACACTGACAAGACACAGCACGCCTGAAGAGACAGCTTGTGGCACCAGCTGTTTGCTGAGCCTTCTGTACGTTCGTACCCATCCTCATTCGTCTTCCCTGACTTGTGATTAGGAAATCTTCGTGTTATCGACCATTGGGAACTCTCGCGTTAGCTTCCCATTACAACAGTTGTTCTCCCTGGCCGGATAAAAAGAGAGTGGAACTCGGTCAGTCCAAGGGTACTGCGGGCCAACCAATCGTGCTGTTGACTGGATCGTTTTGAGACATGTCAGGCGGTTGCCTGTTTGTGGCTCGTGCCACCCTATTTGGATGGATTTTCATCGAGAAATGCAACGAGTTGGCAAACTTTGAATAATTCATTTTTAACCCAACTGTAAAAAACTCGGCGGCTCGGTGGGATTTAAACCCACGTCTGCCGGTGGGGCCGCATAGCTCGGGTGGCTAAAGCGTTGGGTGTACTATAAACTCCCCTTGCTGTCCTGGGTTCGAATCCCACCACGGCGCCGAGTTTTTCTACATTCGGGCCAAAATGAATGGCTGTTCGATTATGCTCACCACAATGCATACATATCGTCCTCAGCTGTGGGACTTACTAGTAGGCACAGTCTGGGTGGTTTAAAATGCTCATAATCATAATGCGAGTTCTGGGCAGCAGTTTTGTCGAACTACAGTAGATGTGCTAACTCATGAAATGTCAACCAAAATTTCGAAATGCGTTCTCCTTTCGAAAAGATAAATTAAGTAGTGTTGTAAAATTAATCATGATGCAACATAAATCTATAATGATCCAGTTACCTCAAGGTGTCGGCTTTTGAAAGAACTTATTTTCGGCTGCATGCAAAATCTATGCTCTGCAAAAAATGACTACTTAAGTCGCATGCAATTTTCTCATTGATTTTCGATGCCCTTGCAAATTCAATTATATTTCATGGAAAACAGGCATAAAAATATTCATTCTTTTACTTATTCGGAAAAAAATCACGTCTTCTTCCAATTTCATACTCAAAAGAACATTATAATTCGGTTTTGAAAACTTTACCAATTTCCGATTAATTTTGAAACCGACCTGCTGTTACACTTGCATTCAGTGTTCCAAAACTACAAGCTGTATATTTTCCGTGTACGGAAAACCATGCATTTCTCTACGTTGTTAAGAGGAGACTATATGAAGTTCCTAAAATTAGGCAGTGGATTAGAGAAATATTATTAACTTTACAAGCCGCTTTCGTAAATGCAGATACATGACGTTTCATGAACGGCCATTTAACGGTATTAAAGAATCCCACAATTAGAAACTTTTTAAAACCGAATTATACTCTTCATCTGAGTATTAAATTGGAAGAAAACGTGATTTTCTACCGAATAAGTAAAAGGATGAATATTTTGATGCATGTTTTCCATGAAATATAATTAAATTTTCAAGGGCATCGAAAATCAATGAGAAAATTGCATGCTACTTAAGCCGTCATTTTTTGCAGAGTATAAATCTTTCAAGCAGACGAAAATAAGTTTTTTTCGAAATCCAACACCCTGAGACAACTGGATCATTATAGATTTGTGCTGCATCATGATTGGTTTTACAGCACTACTTAATTTATCTTTTCAAAACGAGAACGCATTTCGAAATTTTGGTTGACATTTCATGAGTTAGTACATCTACTGTAACTGTATGAAGACAGAATAAAACCGAAATAGTACTGTGTCAATCTGCTCGCAATCCTATCGTCCGCTACTTTATTAGCATGCAATCCAGGAGATACTGCCTAGTTTCACAGGAGTTTTAGATTTGCGCATGTACAGTAGGTGGGCTAACTCATGAAGTCTCAACAGAAATTCTGAAATGCGTTTCCATTTCGAAAAGATTAATTAAGTATGGTTGGTAAACCAATCATCCTGCAGCATAATTGCATAATAATTCAGTTATCCCAGGATTCCGACTTTCAGACAGATTTCTTTTCGGCTGCATACAAAAACTAAGCTCTGTAAAAAATTACTACTTATATAGCGTAATTTTTCCCATTGATTTTCAGTGTTTTTAAATATTCAATTATATTTCACGGAAAACATGCATAAAAATATTCATTCTTTTGCTCATTCAGCAGAAAATTACGTCTTCTTTCAATATTACACTCGAAGGAAGGGTATAATATGGTTTCTAATTGTGAGATTTTGTAATACCGCGAAATGGTTCCTCCTCATAAAACGTCATGTATCTGCATTTACCAGTGTAGCTTGTAAAGTTAACAATATGGTTCAAATCCACTGCTTAATTTTATGAACCTTATATGAGCCCCCTTTATTACCCTAGAGAAATGTATGGTTTTCCGTACGCGGAAATACAACGGCTTATAGTTTTGGAACCCTGAATGCAAGTGTATCGGCAGGTTGATTTCAAAATTATTCGCGAATTGGACAAGTTCTATAAAACCAAATTACATCCTTTCAAGTGCACAGTTGGAAGACGTCATTTCCTACAGAATGGGCAAAAGAATGAATATTTTTGTACAAGTTTTCCTTGAAATATATTTGAATATTTAAGTACATCGAAAATCAATGCAGAAATGCATGCTACTTAAGTAGCCATTTTTGCGGAGTATGATTTTTATATGCAGCCAAAAAGAAGTTTGTTCGAAAGTCGGCTGGAATAACTGAATTATTATAGAATTATGCTGTTTGGTTTTACAACCCTTTTTAATTAATCTTTTCGGAACGTATATGCATTTCGGAATTTCTGTTGAGATTTCATGAGGTTGCCCACTTACTGCATGTATGCTCAGCGGAGATCAATTAAAACTTGGCAGTGACTGTGGAGTTTTGAGAAAGGGACCTCCCATCCAAAGGCCAAACTTAAGAAAAAGGCATTACCTGGTCGGCAGTTATTTTTCTCTCTGCTTTCGACAAAGATATTCAATCCATTTGGTCATTTGCCAATATTTGAAAATGCCTTTTTGAAGTCACTACATATAGGAGAAAACACACTGGACACATTTCTGATCACTAGGCAGAAGATCCTTTTCCAGCGACCATGCAGAGACATGATGTAGACCATCGTTCAGAAACTGAAGATGGGTGTGACCTTTCATAGGGTAGCTAACAACTATTGCGTTGGGATGCTTACCGTATAGGCAGTCATTTGGCGATATGTGTCAGCAGTGTGAAGTGAAAATAGATAAGGGGATTAAATGGTACCCTGAGGTAGCTCTCCGCTTGCCAGACTGGAAAAATTGAGTACGAAAGAAAAAAATACTTTAAAAGTCAAGAAACAATCCAGCCAGGAGAGCCGTACTCATTTTGCTGGGGAAAAGATGTGCGGGACTATGTTGAAGGCAGTAAAAGAGTAAAGAGATGCACATGCGTATGTGGGGCAGCTCTTGATACTAGAATCGAAGAGGCGAGTTCCAGGAAGTAGAAGAAGAAGGAGACACGATTGCTGGCACAAGTGCTTTATTAGCCTGACGTTTCGGATTCTCGCTCGAGTCCATATTTAGAAACAGTCAGATAAAGGCAGTGGATTGCCTAGGTTTTGCAGTTTTTATGGGATAAAGTTGTTGGGCCATTACATGCCAATCACAACTGACAGTTCCCGAGTGTATCACAGCTCGACTGACCAGGTGTTGAAGTGTGCAGTTGCTATGCGTTTGTGCGCCTGTCAAGATTCTCGGTTCTGACGCTCGTCGAACGCACTCGAGGTGCTGACCGTCGGATTTAGTCATCAGTGTGGACCCTTGGACAGTTTGACTCGTCCACATTTACACCAGGAACAGGGATCCTCCGCACGCTCGTCTTTTTCTAGGCAAAGTCTCAGCTCCGAATATGGAGGTAGGAGGTCATCACGTTTGTTGATTGGTTGAGAACCATGTCTCGAGCAGTTCGCAGCTCACGCGGTTGTCGTCTTTAGCAAGGATTTCTGCTTCTGCATCGAATGAGTCGCGACTTGGGAGCTGAAATCATTCCTCTTCGCCGCTGCTGCGTACTCGACCACCTGCGCCCTGCTTTCTTAGTGTGGGGTAAGCGACAACAAGGACAGCATGCGAGAGACCATGCCTGAATTTATATGCGATTTGTAAAGGGTAGGAGGATTTGGAGGAGATTTAAGCAATGGCATCTAGGACAACTCATTCAGTTAGCTTCATAAGTTAGGGAGAACATGGTATTTGCCGGGAGGATTTAGGACCAAATTTCGAAGATTTTTTAAGGAATGGAGGCCATTGAGAGAGAGAGAGGGAAGATAGAGGCACGACTTATTTTGAAGGTATCATTCTAAAGTTCTCAGTGAATACTTCATCACTTCACTGTGGCCAGAATACGAATAAGGAAGTGACGAGAGAGTAAATTGGTTTTCATAACTCTTATGGGACAGCTCGAGAATTAGTTTCCGGATTTCACTTTTTTTGACTCATAAGACAGAGTGCCAGAAATGGTACTACGGAACGTTGATTTGCTGACTTACGGCAAGAGATATGCCGGAAGCTACAGCGCACGGTGCAGGAAGACTTCACAGCTGTTAAGTCAGGATGAAGGTGATGGACGGCATCATTGAGAAGTCGCCCAGAAAATCGCTTGACCGTTGTCTAATGTCGTCTTACTACAGTAACATTTCTGGGTCAGACAGAAAAAAGAATAGAAAAACAAGAAAGAATAAGAAGATGAATTTTGAAATCTATAAATGAAGAGTTTAAGGACTAAATGATGTGGTAGAACCGTAGGTGACGAATTTCATAGACAAGTTTTCGAATTTTGTTGATTAGAGAGAATGGAATATTTGAGGACGGAGTAATACCTGGATACCAGAGAGCCGACGCCCTAGTTGGAAGAATACAAAAGGACTAAGGAACGGATGATTGCAGACAAAACAAGCACTGGACTGAACTTTGACAATTACGTAGAAGACCAGCTTTAAACGACTGTTCTAAGACACGATCCAGATCATCCTTCGAAAATTGGAGACGCGCCTAATTTCATAGAGTAACGACAGCAGCGCAGAACACTTGGTATAATGCATTTCTACTAAGAAGCTGTACTCAGGATTGGTGAGAAGAAATAATATTTATTATGAAACTCCAAAGAGAAAGAAGTCAATTACAATTAAGGCGATTTTCGGAAATTGAGATCCACCTTGCAGGGCAACTCTTCCTTCTTGGTAGATTTTCGGAAAGAATATGATATCGACAATACAAGAAAATTTGACAAACAGACAAACTACTAACGTTAATCGAAAGCGTGCGCGACCGCTTAAATACAAGCCATTCAGTGAGCTTCAGAAGTTAGGGAGAACATGCTATTTGACGGAGGGATTTAGGACCAAATTTAAAAGATTTCTTAGGAGACGGAGGCCATTTAGCGAAAAAGGAAGATAAAGACACGATTTATTTTGAAAGTATCCTTCTAAAGTTCTCAGTTAATACTTTCTAAATTCACTGTGGGCAGAATACGAATAAGGAAGGGACGAGAGAGTAAATTGGTTTTCATAACTCTTGTGGGACAGTTTGAGAATTAGTTTCTGAATTTCACTCTCTTTACTCGTAAGAAATAGTGCCAGAAATGGTACTACGGAACATTGATTTGCTGACGTACAGCAAGAGATACGCCGGAAGCAACGGCGCAAGGAGCAGAAAGACTTCACAGTCATCAGTTTAGGGTGAAGGTGATGGGTGACATAATTGAGAAGTCGACCAGAAAATCACTTGACCGTTTTCTAATGTCGTTTCTCTACGGTATCCTTTTTGAGTCAAGCAAAAAAAGAGAATAGGAGAAAAGAGGATGAATTCAGAAATCTATAAACTGAAAGTTTAAGGACTAAATGATGTGATAAAATTGTAGGCGACGAATTTCATAAACAAGTTTTCGAATTTTGCCAATTAGAGGGAGTGAAATATTAGAGAACAGAATAATACCTTGAT
This sequence comes from Spirometra erinaceieuropaei, assembly GCA_902702965.1. Lineage (NCBI taxonomy): Eukaryota > Metazoa > Platyhelminthes > Cestoda > Diphyllobothriidea > Diphyllobothriidae > Spirometra > Spirometra erinaceieuropaei. The sequence goes on along the minus strand of CACRXP010000248.1, from coordinate 136,215 downwards.
ACCAGAGAGCCGACGCCTAATTTGGAAAAATGTCTAAGGATTAAGGAACGGAAGATGGTTGCAGACGAAACGAACAATGGACTGATTTTTGACCACTAAGTAGAATAGCATTTTTAAACGGCTGTGTCAAGACACGATCCAGATCATCCTTAGAACACTGAGGACGAGTCTCATATTATATAGTAACGGCAGCAGCGCCGAGCACTTGGCAACTAATGCATTTCTACTAGGAAGCTGTATTTACGGTTGGTGATGCAAGGTTTTATTTATTCTGAAGCGTCAGAGAGAAAGAAGCCAAATGAGATCAAGGTGATTTTCGGAAACTGAGGTCCACCTTTTACGAAAATTCTTCCCTCATGGTAGATATTCGAAAGAATATGATATCGACAATACAAGGAAAATTGACAGACAGACTCTTAATGTCAACCGAAAGGGTAAGCGAGTGGTTACGGCGACGTTAGTACTCTCGTAAAGGGAGTCAACACATCCATACCCCACTTGTCGATAACTCGTTCACCTAAGTGTCACATATCATACCAGTCTAAAACACAGTATTATAATAAAAAAGGCCGCTAAGTCTATTTCGTTGATTGAAAAAAAGGTATTACTTAAATTTGCTTCATAATGATGACTGTGTTGTGAGGACAACGCTTTCAGCCCAGAAACAGCAGCTCCGACGCATGAGTTCTCATCATCAAGTACCCTTTAAAGTCACCTATGAAAACGAAATCCAGGCATCACACCATATAGATGGAAAATCGCTCTTCAGAATACAGGGAGACGAGATTTTCTTCCGCCGAATTGAAAAACGACGAAAAGACATTATAAGAAAGCAGGACAAGAGGAAGTAAGAAAAAAAGGATGGTTAAGGGTCAAATACGGATTTTTAAAGGCCAAGAGAGTGTTCTGTTGTCGAACGTCGCTCATAAGTAGAACAGGGTCTGATCAAATATAAGATCGATAATACCGATGTACCGAAATGTACAGAGTGCGCAAAATAAAATGAACGAGTCTAAACCTGCGTCATATATCACTGTTTTGCCAGAAACTCTGGTCTGTGAGAACACTTAAAAACTCAAAACATCCATCAGATTCTGCCGAATCTTCAGAGGCAAAAACAGAAAAATTCGAGGATGAAAAATAATTGTCTATGTTGACTGCAATTTAACTGCAGGTGTCAAGCAGAACTGCTCGACGCCGGGGGTTGATTTCTTAGTTACAACTATTTCCCACGTACGTCGGGTTATATAGAAAGATAAAATTATTACGTGGACAACTGAAGTCTTACTTGCCGTATTTTTGTCTCTTTACACAAAAGATGGTGCGACAGAAATGCAATGCAGGATCTTGATATGCCGATGTACGGCAAAAATATGTCGGATGCCACGGCGCTTGGGGCGGGAGGATGAGTTCGCAGAAATTAGTTTAGAATGAAGATGATGGACAACGTCATCCAGAAATGACAGGACAATGGTTAAGACTGAGAGACAGAATGCAGCAGCTATGAATCTTCAAATTAGGAGCTGAGTTGTGTGATAAGAACGAAAATGATGAATGTAAGAGCAACTTTTTCAAATCTTAGTGAGAAGGATCTCATTGTGAAGGGGTGATGAAAGATTTGATGTCAGAATGACATCGGGGTGCCGGAATGCCCAAGAATTCATAACTAAGAAAAGGTCAGAGTCGAAAACGCACTGGATCGCTTTTTGAGGATTGCAAGGAGACTCTTTTCCAACGACTATGCTGAAACATGGTCCAAGTCATGCTTCAGAAACTGGAGAAGTGTCTGATTTTTAGGAAAGTGATCAACAACCATATTATCTGTTAAGGATGGGGGTGGGATCAAGTATAAGCATATTATTAATGTTGGGGCAGAGGTCTGCTGTAGGCTTAGCGTTAGGGTTGGCGCACGGAATGCACGTCCTTTCTACGTTTCTACTGGATGATTTGGGCTGCCCTTTTATTGTTAAAAAATCAAATTTGGGTTGGCTTGGAATTGTCAGTATACTGGAGAGTCATAGCGCCTCCGAAAAGGTGAGCCAACTTAAGAAGGCAGCCAGATAGTTGAATTATCTCCCTGTTAGATTCATCATCATATACAGCACGAGATTCCGTACAGTGGACTGCGACTCCGATCAAGTTTCGGTTATCCAGATTTTGTCTTTCAACTTCGTCCTAATCAGACTCAAGTATAAAATTGCGAAAAAAGGTAAGTTTCTACCGAATGAGTAAAAGAACGGATATTTTCATGCATGTTTTCCATGAAATATAATTGAATTTTTAAGGGCATCTAAAAGCATAGAGAAAAATGCACGTTACTTAAGTAGTCACTTTTTTACATGGCGCAGTTTTTGTGTGCAGTTAAAAAGAATTTTTTCGAAAGTCCGTACACTGAGGTAACTGAATTATTATAGAATTATGTTGCGCGGCAATCAGTTTTACAACCCTATTTAATTAATCTTTTCGAAACAAAAGCGCATTTTGGGATTTCGGCTGACATTTCATGAGTTAGTCAACCTACTGTAAATAGGCCTGGTGGGCACTGCACAAGACATAACGCCCTGCTATGGTTAACAGAATAAAAAACGAGCATTCAGATCTGATCTGATTAGATCTCAAAGACAAGGAGTCCAAATATCGCACATTCCCCTAAGAGAAGCTTAGCTTATATACTAGTTGTATCTGAATGTAAGTCTGTGTAAATTCACTAAAAATGCTTCAAAAGGAGTCCTTATTATGGAAATATCGCTTAGAGATGGGGTAAACTTTAAATAAATGTTAATTTCAGGAACTTGTAAGACATGTGACCTTACGTAACACAGATTCGGGACTCTTTATGAATAAGTTTCGAAATGCAAGTTTGCAAATGTGTTTAACGGCGAATATGGGAACTGGTCGACAGGGAATAGTGCAATATTTCAGGAAGCGCAACTATTTCCATGTCTTAAAATATAAGCCTTACCGAAAATTCCCCTTTACGACAACGACCCTAGTCTTAATCCTTATATTAAACTTAACCCTAACGCTTACGACGGTTCGAACGTCGTGCCCCACGATATCCACCATGTGCTTCACGCCAAGCAGGTGACCTGCACGAGAATTAGTTTATAGTGAGTGCAGACTTGCGCTGCATCTACCGCACTCACTCCTCCTCTCCCCACCTAGGCCCGGTGTCAAGAGAGAATAAAGAGGACTACAGGATGCGAAGGAGAGCGTAGGTGGATGACACGGTCGAGTCCGAACCTTGGAGCCCCATTCCACACCCCCTGGTCCACACAACAAATGACCAGGTTTTTTTCCAACAGCAAAATTGGGGGCGGCAGGAGTCCCAGTGTGCACGACGTCAGTCGGCAACTGGGCCTGCCACCGCACTCCCCACTTTTGGCATTTACTATGGTGCGTATTCCGATAACGCCTGCCAGAATCCAATGTGGTCTTCTGCTGATCCAGCTCATCTACTGCGTGGCTCTTTTCGGGGCCAGCCTAACACTTACAGTAACCATAACAGTATAATAAACCGATCCCAAGCATAATTTTCCCTTGAAATTGGCGCAAGACCTGCGAATAGGTTGGGGAGGGGCGGAGGTCCAGTCCCTATATCTTGCCTCAGCGTCCTATTTGCAGTGGCGATTTCATCAGGCAGTTCTTAGGTGAAGAACAGCCCCACTATCAAGTTGGCACAGTTTAAGGGGACACGTGACGCAGTTTGCATGCATCGAGTTTGTGCTGAACTGTATCTTAAGAGCAAACCGAAGAATTTTCTTTTTTGTGTGCGCTCAGAAGCTTCGCCTGTCAAGATATCATAACTGAGTCTAACGAAATTAAGTGATCAGAAGAAGGAAGTGGTTGCTGGAAGAAAGACCTTATTCGCCTGACGTTTCGGATTCTCACTTGGATCCATCATCAGAGACAGGGGCAGAAACGGGCCACAAACGGGTTTCCAAAGTAGATCCTAAAAATCAGGAAAACTCTCAGTTCTCTTAGAATAGCTTTTGTTTTAGATAGTTGATTCCCACGGTTAGCAAAACTCCGTCGTCCAATGCAGCAGGTTGTGTTAAGAAAATCTCTTAAGAGTAAATTACTCTCCTGCTAAAGAAAAAAACGAAGTCTAGGATACGTACTGGCAAAGGAAATTGCCTGAATATATCGCAACATCCATGTTCGTTTAAACTTATGAACATTTTACATGATGCAAGTGCGTGGACACATTTCCTGAACACAAGGACGACATCAACTTAAAGAGGCTGGACGGGGGAGCAAAAAGTACAACGTCTTAGACGTCCGAAAATTCTCATACCAGTTTGTACCAACATGTTTCATTAGTTACAGTAGGTGGGATAACTCATGAAATGTCAGCCGAAATTCCGAAAGGCGCTTTTGTTTTGAAAAGATTAATTAAATAGAGTTGGAAAACGAATCATTTTGCAGCATATTTCTATAATTATTCAGTTACCTCAGAGTGTTGGCTTTCGAACGAACTTATTTCCGACCGCATGCAAGAACTATACTCTTTATTGTGCAACTTTTAAATACCGTGAAATGGCCGTTCATAAATCGTCATATCTCTGCATTTACGAATGAGGCTTGTAAAGTTAACAATATTGCTCAAATACACCGCTTAATTTCATGAACCCTACATGGCCACCCTTTATTACCGTAGAGGAATGTGTGGTTTTCCGTAAGCAGAAAATATACGGTATGTAGTTCGGAAGCCCTGAATCCAAGTGTGACGGTAGAGCGTGTTCAAAATTATTCGGGAATTGGAAAGTTATTTTTAACCCGAATTATATTCCTCCTTCGAGCATAAAATTAGAAGAAGACGTTATTGTCGACCAAACGATCAAAATAATGAATATTTTTATACCTATTTTCAATGAAATATAATTAAAAATTTTAGAGGCATCGAAAATCAATGCGAAGAATTCATGCTACATGAGGAGTCATTTTTTAAAGAGTGTAGTTTATGCATGCAGCCGGAAGGACGTTGCAGACTGACTAGTTTTACAACCCAATTTAATGAATCTTTTCGACACGAGAACGTATTTCGGAATTTCGATTGACATTTCGTGAGTTAGCTCATTTACTGTAGGTCACATCTTGCCAGTTTAGCCGGCTGATAAGGACATTTGTCAATCGAGAACTTCACGGATCTACATCACAATAATATATGCGTAAGGCCTCTTAAACACTTGCGCTTTAAGCAGAAAATAATATTGAAAAGTTGAATAAACGACTGAGCTACGGACGTGTTGGCAGCATTCTCAAGGATTTTTGAAGTCCTGTTCATGTTAACTCGAACGAAAGAACGTCATCCCTGTCGAGGTGGCATCTCTCAACGGGGTGCCTGGCATATTTTAATGAATTTCCAAAGAGACTCTCGACGCTTTCTATTTAATATGATTATCTATACAATCTGTAGAAATATCCGTGAACATTGTCAGTTATATTAACTTTCAAAAGCATGGGACTGGAATGAAGTCCAACATTTCGGGAAGGATTTATCAAACAAAATTTGGAGAAGCTTATTTTATTCTTTATCGAGGAGAGATTATCCTATGAGCAAAAGCCTGCTAATCTGCATTCGTAACTTCATGAGGGATTCATTTTCTATTATATCGCATTTAAATATCAGAGTTAGCAGAATTATGGGGTTGTTTATTGTCTCTGAATTTGGAGTCCTGTACTAGTCCGAAATTGCAGATAAACATAATTATTGGTCTTGTGATCGACCATGCACCATCTTTTCAAACTATACAGCAGACCGAAGAAAGTTCTTAACAATTTAAGTATTAGGTTGTTCGCAAAATACTCCCTGATTTCAAAAACAAAAATCTGTTTTTGAAAATGCACACCACGTGTGTCAAAATTAGTCCAAATGAGATCACTGAACAACTTCATGTCCCTGTCGTCCATTGACCAGGTGATTTATGCCTCGTCGACATAAATTCCCTGGCTTCGGTTACAGGAATTCTTTGAATCCAGATTCCACCTCAATTTTGTTCTTAAAGGGTTTTTTACTCAAAAATGTCTAGGCTCTTGAAAACGTGGGAGTCAGTGGGTGGAAAATTGAGATAATGTGTAAAGTGTGGTAAAGTCTCGTATCCCTGGCAACATGTGGCCGTGAGCTGTCATGGGGCAAAATTGGGCCTTGTCAGTTCACTAGTGCAGGTCTCTAGTATTCCAAATTGGCATGCATTTCTTTGAGTTGCTTACAGTAAAATTCTAATGCGATGCAAATGATAACAACAGCAGATCACCAGACTGTCACCACAGCCGCCTGCCGATGCAATGACGGTGTCAGGAAATGTTGGGGTGTCTTGTCACGACCAAGCCATTTTCATGATCGCATATGGTTGTTTTAAAGGACAATTTTTCTGTCACAAGTCACTGTTTGATCAAAAAATGCGTCATCAGATTTTTGCACAGAGGAAGCGCATCGGGCACACCGCGGAAGGCCGATTTCTTTTTTCATTTAGCTTATGTAGGACGCATTTATCTAGCTTTTTCACCTTACTTCTTTGCACCGGAAGGCTGGACACCGTGAAATTTCCAATGTTAGGGGCCTCAGACATTTCGCTGACACTTTGACGCGGGTTTTCTTCAAACTTTGCACTAAAAAGGTGATTGATGTTAACCACCTTCATTCGCATGGTTCCCTTTATTGGCAGAATGTTATTACCGACAAAGACAAGGCAGACTGGAATGGTCATTTCTGGCTTATTAGCCGTCGTCAGTTAGTCATACTTAATCCGAGGTGTGGAACCCCTTTGGTTCGAACTCACGACCTGTCAGTTAGGAGTCCAACGCTTCTAACCACTGAGCCGCTGGCCCGTTGACCTGTCGTTTGCGATCGGGAATATACAATCGTAGAGGGGCGCTCACCTATTGTTTCTACGGAACTCACTTGTTCCGTTGTGCCTTATGGACTCTCTCTCGAGTCCAGCCAGCAGCCGCACAGCGACGCATGATATAGGCAGAATGTTATTACCAACAAAGACAAGGGAGACTGGAATAGTCTATATCATGCGTCGCTGTGCGGCTGCTGGTTGGGCTCGAGAGAGAGCCCGTAAAGCACAACGGAACGAGTGAGTTCCAAACGAACGATCGGTTAGCGTCCTCCTGTCATTGTTCTCTTATCACTGCAGCATTTCTGAAATTACCTTCGTACCGCCCAAATTACTTGTAGACCCTGCTCTCCATGCTCTACTGACATTAGTGACTGTTTGGGAGGCATTGGGATCGAGTTTGAACTGCCGCAGGAGAATTAAACTCCTTTCCACCTATGTAATCTATGTTATCAAGGGGTTTTATTCCTCGAAATTATGTTCTGAAGGATACTGTAAACGTATAATAAAAGAGTATACATAAATTATTAAAAGGATGAAAGTTTGCATAAAACACTACAGGGATGGCTATTACTCGGAATTTTTAGAGGCGAGTAGGAGAATTAGCCAGTATTTTTCGATCACGTAGGACACACGACTGGGTGGAGGTGCGTCCTTTTGCAGTTAATTCACTGGATCCGATGACGTAAAAAGGCGTAGGACCAGGTTCTGCACGCTCTAGATGAGTCAGATCCTGGTAGACTGCAAAAATTTCGCAGTGAGGGGGCTAGTTTTAACGGCAAACCCCAATTCAAATGCACATTTGGAAGAAACTAATAACAAAATAAACAGTTATCTAAAGGGGATTTCAAACATTTCATTCCCGAAACCGTCTTGAACGCAGCCAAAGTCATGCCATAGTACGCAGTTACGAACGTGTGTGCACGAGTATGCCTGATTGACTGGTTTCACGTCCACATGTTATTGAGTCTTGTGAAACGGGGTTCCGTCCTCATGGACAGGGTATGGATATATTTACGTGTATTCCCGGACGATAGGTCAATCTACGTCCTCTCTTCGACTCCTAGAAAATTGGGGTTGTGCTTATCTGAAGGCAGTTGAATAGAAGCAACATACTATGTCTTCCCAGTCTGTGGTGCCCATTAGGAGCAGCTTTTTTAGAATGCTACAGATCAGACAACGATCCCGTCGGTCAATGGTCTGGGCGTTAGACCCATAACCAACAGGTTGGGGATTCAAACCCCAGAAGACGCAGTTATTATCGTTAAAATGGACTGTCTGGAAACGCCCGCAACACTGTCAGCCCAACAATTACGGGGATAAAGTTCACAATCGAAGGGGAAATCGACAATTTTCTTCCATTCCTGGATGCTTTCACACAATAAAAGACTGTTGAGTTATCTTTCCCATTCGAATGCGGGTTTCAGAATTTTTTTTAAGTTTCATGAAATTGTCCATTTATTACCTGCATATTAAGTAAATCTTAATAACTTTTACGTCATTGCTCTCGCTGGTCACTCTGCCCTTGGAAACTTAGAAAAGAGTTTAGTTTCCGACAGCTCTGTTGGGCAATCAGTAAAAACGTCAGCCGCAGTCCAAATGATAGTAACTATGCTAGATTTCAAGGCGTACCGTAGGCCCCGCAGAGAACGATTAGGCATTACACGCTTGCCTGTGACGCTTCGGGGTGGATTTGGGATTGTAGTACACATAGTGGAAGTCAAGATGTACTTAACAACATGATTATTTCAGCGACAAGGATAACTAATCTTGCGCCATCATTGCGCAACACACGTACCGACCCGGCAAAGGACCGAACCTGCCTATCAGAATGCATGCTTATTTGTCAGAGCTGAAACCCCGTTGGCTGGTGTAAATCGTTCTAGAAGCACCCATTACGACACGGGTTACAACAGTGTGCCAAAACTGACTTGTGATTTCGGCAGCAATTCCGATATGACTGAGGTCAAGGAACTTACTTGCGGAGTTTGCAAGGATTTGTACGTCTTTTTGAGTTTTTTGTCTATCACGATTATCGGTCATGTTACCACTTGCAAACATTGGCCTAAGGGTAATGTATATGAGTATATGACAGTTAGAATGCCAAGGACTGCGAGGTGTATTCGATCTTTCCCACATATTTCAAAATTCTCTTATGACAGTTTACAGCATGCTCGAATCTATGTGCCCGACTGACTTCTTGGAAATTCTGTATCCGTTAAGGCGCGTCTCCACATGCCTTCTGCTCGCCTTCCGAACTACAGCGGTTGGCCAAAAAGCCATATGTCAAATTAAGTCATAAGGTCTGGGTGATATCGCTGTTATCACATTATATATGCATATAGTTTCCTAGCTTAATTGACGGCTTCTGTGACATGCGTCAAGTTGAAAACACCTCGAGGTTCAGAAACGATCACCTGGGTGCTAATGTTTGTAAGCAAAGTTTATTTTTTGGAATATTACTCCGAAGTGAAAACCCACACCAAAATTTTCATCCTTTAATTCAATAGCAATGACCTTTCACTTACACGGTTTCGGTAAGCCTTTCTCCTCACTGATTGGCTTACAATTCTCCCTGCGATTTGTACCACTGCGTACAAAGGCATTTGCGGCTTTGGCAAGTTTCTCAACGGCTCTATCTCAATGTTGATGGATGAAAGATTGATACTTTTACGTCATTTTATTCTGACCCAGCTGTAAAAACTCGGTGACTTTAGCGGGATCCGGGCTCACGACAGCGAGTGAAAGGCTTGAATACAGTCATCTGAGCCACAATACCCCAGTGGGGGTCAAGGTCGCGAGTTTTTCACGGTTGGGTCAAAATAAACCATTTAAAATCCGACAAAACACGCCTTTGCAAAGTCATTTGAGCTGCTGTAGACCTACCGAAATTGCCATCTACAGTGGCTCGTCTGTGATCGTTTAATGGCGAGATTTGTTGAAAAATTGGATTTGTAACTCCTAAATACAGACTGTATAACCTATATGCTTTTTTTGCTGCCTTATCTTGTACAGCTACGATGGAAATTACCATGAAAAATGACGTTCTTAACTGCTAACGCGTTATATCAGTGTCCGTCCCAATTCTGTCATTTCCTTTTCTTCTTCATCCGCTTTTTACGCCAGTTTTCGAAACCCCTACCTCCTGCCATGTGGTCACAGTTTCTGCAGACGGCCATGCCTTCTTTCGACCCCCTCGTCCAACTTCGGGAAATGTATCTACTGTCACATTGCTGTTCACGAGTCTGAATTGGAGCAAAACGACGAGTTGGACAAACGTACGCAAGCCTATTTAGCCGAGAGAGGAAACCAAGGATCTCGACGTGTGGTCTGCCATTTATGCAGGAATCTGCATGACCACTGCGAGACGTGCCCTCACTGCGATCGGCAGCTTTGTGACCTTTGTTTCAGGGAACACGTTGACGAGGTAGTTTTTGTAAACTCCTTCTGACTGGCCGTAAGTCGGTTGGCATTTCTGCCCATCTCCTCCTCCTCCTCCTCCTCCTCCTCCTCCTCCTCTTCCTCTCCCCTACTTTTCTTCTTCTTCTTCTTCTTCTTCTTCTTCTTCTTACTATTGTTGTTGTTGTTCTTCTTCTTCTTAACTCGGACATTTTTTGAAGCAACGAAGGTGTCGTCATAGTCTTCTTTCTCCCCCTCCTCCTCCTCCTCCTCCTCCCCCTTCCTCTGCAAATGTTGGTTTTGACACGTCAGTTGGGAGTTGTCAGTCCGTATTAGATATGTTAGCCAAATTTATGTCGCCGGAACTCCCAAATTTGTTTCATGAGGGCTGATCTAATTTAAATAATATGGGCCTATTTTATTCCTTCCAGATAGAACCCTTAACTATTCAGCCGTATGGGAGAAAAGGATATATCGAATACCGAAATATGTGGTTATATGTGTAAATTGGATAACAGGCATCCCAAGAAATATAATAAGAAAGATGAAGTTCTTTGGGAAACAGCAAAATTTTATTGTGAATTTTCGAGACTGGTTCCCCAACTCGTCTTCAGACAATAGGTGTGCAAAAACTATTGACTTTTAGCCTGAATCTAACAAAAGGAGTCAATGATTGGTTAAGATTGTCATCTCGGGATTGGCTGACTCAGTTTGAATCTGTCCTTAACGATTTTGTATGCGGCATCTAAATCGATATGCCGGTTGATGCATGCCTCATCTGAGTGCATTGCTTCCAGGAATTCGCGGCCTTTTCTTGATTGGCAGGCGCCAACAATGCGAGTGTTCTCCCATGCGAATTTATGCCCAGTGTCTAGTGTGTGCATGGCCACCTGGGATAAATGGTCGCGTCTCTTCACCGCTAACTGATGCTCATGTATACGGGTTGAGACAGATTTCCCAGTTTGGTTATATGTGTCTACAATTTCACACCCGTACAGAAGTTCCTTCTTATGAACTACGAAGGAAGTTTAGATTTTACGAAATGACTCGATATGATATATAGAAGTAAGTGGTCTTCGGGCGTTTCGATATTCACGACATAAATGTTGGTCAGAAATGTTGACGTCATCGACTTCGCCTCAGTTACTATAGGAAGACTTTGTGACGATGCGAATTCTTCCAAATCTTTTCCTTTTATGCCGCATTTTATCGTGTCCAACCCTTCTAAATTTTGCCAGTTTATATACCAAATGTTAGATTGATACTAGGGGTAGATGACTGTATGAATTGGCGGATATCGATGGGAATATTATGAAAATTGTTTAGTCTAAAAAATGAAACCTAGGGCAATTTGGAAACCCTAAAGAAAGATCAGAATCCATCTATCTCCACTGAAGCACGAGAAATTGTCGGAAGACGGGAGTTTACTAAAGCCCTATTTTCTAACTGGTCTGATCGGTTAACTCATCGAAAGTACACTTATTGACACACTTTGTAAAATTTTCCCAAAACGCGCAGTCCGATTTTGTCAGACCTGGTTGATGAAGGTTCATTATGTCCTCATCGGCAAGGCTTCTCAACATGCATTTAAAAAGTGCTGAGGTTTGCTTCAGAGGTACTGTTCGGTACACACCCAAGGCATAGAACTGCATCACACGGCTAGCTCGTCAACAGAACCGTTTTTCAGTCGATATCGGCCTGACAATTGCCCCGAAAGCACTTGGCTGATAGTCAGCACGCCTGTATATTATGCGTCCACCACAGATTTCATCAGTGTTATGTCGTCGAAAGCGTTGGTATTCAGGGAAGTTGATGCTTAATTGATTGAGATGTCATCTCCTAAGGATTATAAGCCGGTGACTAGCGTTGATTATTCTATCCGGCATCACTAGATAAAAGATAAATAAAAGATGAGGGGCGCACGAAAATTATAACTGACTGCCGCTTCTAAGAATTAATACGAAACACTGTGACAGAGGGAAGTTAACGCTAAAAAAGTGCCGCCTTTCCACCAGGCTTCCCTCTGGCTGCGTGCAAAAACTAAACTCTATAAAGAAATAACTACATATGAGGCATGCATTTTTCTCATTGATTTTCGATGCCTTTAAAAATTCAATAATATTTCATGGAAAACATGCACAAAATATTAATTCTCCCGCTCATTCTGTAGAAAATTACGTCTACTTTCAATTTTATAATTGAAGGAAAGTTATAATTCGGTTTTAACTAAGTATCTACTTGTGAGATTTTTTTATAATACCGTGAAATGACCGTTCATAAAACGTCATGTCTCTGCATTTATCAGTGTTGCTTGTAAAGTTAACAATATGGTCCAAATCCATTGCTAAAATTCTATGAACCCCCTAAGGTCTCCTTTGAATACCGTAGAGAAATTTACGGTGTTCCGCACGCCGAAAATATACGGCTTGTAGTTTGAAAACCCTGAATGCAAGTGTAACGGCAGGTCGGGGTTCAAAATTATTCGCGAATGGCAAAAGTGTTTGAAAACCGAATTATATCCCCGCTTCAAGTATACAATTGGAAGACGTCAATTTCTACTGAATGGGCAAAAGAATGAATATTTTTATGCATGTTTTCCATTAAATTTAATTAAATTTTTAAGGGCATCGAAAATCAGTGAGAAACATGCATGCTTTAAGAGTAGTTAGTTTTTACAGAGTGTAGTTTTTGCACGCAACCAGAAAGAAGTCATTTCGAAAGCTGGCATCTTGAGGTAACTAAGATATTATAAAACTATCCTGCACGATGAAGCGAAAATAAATTTCGGAATTTCGGTTGACATTTCATGAGTTAGTCCACCTACTGCATATCGATTACTCGTTCCCACGTGACTGGTTGTGTTAGCTCTAGATTGGAGTCTAAGATAAAGCAATTTCTGCGAACAGCGCTTTCCATTTTAAAACTGGGCTTTAGTTCAATCTGACCGTTATTGCTGCCACATGTATTGCCCACAATTCATTTTTTTATTTTCTCGTTTCTCTAGCTTCAAAAACGGCTTAAAAGAAAATTTCAAGTTCTTCGGGACGCTGCTGACTCTCTGAAACAGGCCCGTGAAGCTCTTGCTTCTCGTCGAGCGTCCGGCAGTCGAGGTCGTGAGCTTTCCAAGGGCATAGACACTGCAACTATCGCTCTGAAGTCTGCCTGCGAAAGCGCCTTCTTGAAAGCCGAAACGCGTTTAAGTAGTATTGGATTGCGAACGAAGGACAGACGCTTCCCCGCACTGGATAAAGGACATCTGATTGAACTTGCAGCCAAATTACTTCGGACTGTGAATAGTCCCATGCAACACAAGGTGAGAAATCCGCCATTTCAACGCACATTTATGGGGGATATGGCGTCTTCCTGATTTACCGGTAATATACGGTCAATCCGCATACTGTTTCATACATTCGAGCCATTGGCTAGGATCGCAGTTTGTTTTCGGGTGAGGAATACGGCCGATAGCAGTGTTTCCTGAAAGGAATAAAGCGGGGCGGTTACCTGTGCACCGGTGAAAGATGATAAAGAAGGAACACATCTTAGTATTTCAGTAGAGTTAATTAAACATAGAATAAGTGCAGCGACTTGCAGCAGTAGCTTATCGGTTAGACCGCGTCGCGAAAACCTAACGTTAGTTAACTGTGTTGTCCCCGAATTATTTTATGAGACAGCATGGGTCTCACTGCTTCACTAAGTACTCGACATTCCCCCTTAAAAGAAAATCACATGTGAAGTGAGGCAGAAAATGTAATTAAAGAGACCTAAAGGCTAATTAAAAGTGACTATGTGTTGCCTTCTTTGTTGAAAAAAAAGATGCTACGATGAATTTTGTGCATTTTTTGATGTGACACGCTGTAATTTCTGTGGGTCAATTTGACAGT
>CACRXP010000248.1:87474-121932 GCA_902702965.1 Spirometra erinaceieuropaei | reverse complement strand
TTCTGTCACAGTTGTTGTTAGATGCTCATCTGGGCTTTTCAAATGTATTCATGTCGAGGACAGCCTTATCTATTTTGCCAGGTGCTAGAAAGTGCTGGTCGCAACGTCGATTTCTTGGTGGAATAATGACTTTTAATAAGGGTTCGTTTGCTGCCCGATAAGCGACTTCGGAGTTGCTGCCTAGTTTTCATTTAAAATAAATGATCACTGCTGTTTGAAGGCGAATAATAGAAAATGGAGAAATATGAAAGGAAGAGAAACAGTCTACCCTTCGGTGAGGAAAAACGGCTAGCATACTAAGATCCTCGGAATTTATCTGTCACTGGGTCATGGACAACAAATCTGACAAATATGCGACTCTTTAATATCCACCCCACAACCGAAGTTACCTGAAAAGTTTATTCTTTTATGCCACAATACGAAACTTGCGGTGGCTGCATATTTACCCTAGTCAAAAGACGTGGCTTGGATTGTATTTGGTTGGCCAACAGATTAAGCAAATGCAAAAATTGTTATAATCAAATTGCTACTACAATTTACTATACAGGAGTTATGCCATAATCGTTTGTAGACTACCGGGAACCAATAACAAACAGAACATCTCCATGAAACCACAACTTTCGGTGCCCAAATTCGAGACTCCGACGCAGACGACTTCCACCCAAACCCGACTCACTCAATGGCTGCAGAGGAAACAGCAAGAGCCGAAAGGTCAACGACAGGAATCCACAAGACGGTCAAAATCAACAATGGCAACGGCATCAACACCAAGACAGAGGCAGTGTGAAAATCAGGCAACACTGTCAGGAAGAGCAACATCAGCAAAGACAACAACGCAACAGCAGCAAACTTCGCCGCAGCAAATAGGCCTGGAAGTACGACGGCCTGCCAGTACACCACGGAGAGCTCTGACATTACTTTTAACTGGCCTGAAGGCTACTATCAGCAGGAATGATTTGGTGACCCATTTTGGACGTTTTGGGGAAGTTCTGAGCGTGCATATGCATAGGAACCTTTCAACAAACATGGGCACCGGGAGCGGCAACATTGTGCTCTGGCCGACAACAAACCCGGATCGCATCCTTGCAATGGGGCACACTATACGCGATGTTCGGATTAATGTCAGTAGAAGTACGCATCCGACTGTGTGGGTGTTGGATCAGTATGGTGAGTTTCTACGAGGTTATTTTGGCGGCCTTTGAACTTTATGTTGAACCACCATACTCTGGTCTTAGGAACACAACCATGAGTGCAGACGGCGACTGTAGTAGGCAAGGTTGCAGGAGAGATTGCAGATGCTGTGCTTAAAACTTTGTTCAAACTAATATTGCTAATGGTCAGTTTAGCTTTATTGAAGGTAAGATAGACGAACGCCTTTGAAGTCCGTATCGGTTAGAGAGTGTCTAAGAAAAAGTAGCGACAAGTGGAAAGTTGAGAAGAGACTGTTTGCATAATTGCATGCGGAAAGCAATCACTTGTCTGCTGGTCAAAAACTGAAAAACTAACGTCTACTCATTTACTGCGAGTAGTGTAGTTACATGCAAGTTTGGCGATTGGTCATGTGGATGCATGTGTGGTTGGTAATTGGGAAGTTTGATGCGCGTCGAGTGTGTACTCAAAGGAATGTGTCAGCTAACACGTTCTCCTCACAAATGAAGGAGAGCATAAGTAAAAGTTCATTCGATTAAGATATATTTATCTCTCGTAAATTATTGATCACCAGTAACGTTCTTTGAATTCTTTCATGTAATCTGCATTCTTCTGGACTCACGTATTTTGCTATTACATACCACTCAGAGGAGTTGGTTTTACTGAACTGAAAAACGGTTATTCGGACTACTTTCTAGATGTTAGGACTATTTGCTTGCACATTGCTAAATGACGCACTGAGCGTATTCGAGTAATGCCATATGTCCATAAAACTTCCAATTCATGTATCTCGTTTCACAGTAGTGGGGGAAGGGGGAGTGTGTGTGTGATCCCCCGGAAAAAATGCAATTCATTAAGGCCCTAACACCAACCATGGTCATGCCTTTAATGAGTAAACCTAATTCTTATCCTGTAAACTTTTGGGAAAACTCGATTCCAACCGTAACCTTAACTGAAGCCCGAAAATTATAACCTTAACTCTAACCATGAAACCTTAACTCTAACCCCTTAACCTAACCCTAAACCCAACACTTACGCGCAGACACTAACTCTGAGCTCCGACATTTGCATCAATCCCAAACCTGAGCCGCAACCCAAGCCTGACAACCGTAGCCCCAAGAATAGCCCAACTATTTGCATCAACCCCCGCTCCCAATAGAGGTTATTTTGACGGTCACTCATAACGCATTCGTGTCTGGCAAGTTAATATCGGCACATTTAAACAAACGATTACCTGCAAGTATTTTTACTGCACTTTAGGGCATGAAATCACTCTGATTTGTAAACCGGACTTAAAAATCGATAAAACGTTTGGTTTTTTTGCGTTTGCAACCAATTTTCCATGATTTTCCTCTGTTGAAAATTAATCGGCAAGTCGGACATATAACGTTTGGTAAAACTTTAAATGTAAGGCAACCCTCTTCTCAAAGAAGAACCGCTCGGATGTGCATGCTAAATCTAGATCAGCTATTAATGTGTGAAATTACCCGAGTATCTGTTAACGCAGATTGCTGCTTAAATTTATAAACGCCTGTGCTCGAGGGCGACTGGACGAATGAGCAAAATGCGCAATGTTTCAGAGGCCTGAAAAACATCAAATCAGTCACCGCCATCGCCTTGAATGAGTTAAGTCATATACTGCTTGTCATCCAGGTCAGCAGACCCAGAAGCGTCTAAATAAGAAGTAGCTTGCACTGTGTTGGCGTTCTTATTTGCAGGGAGGATAGGTAAAATAGGCACAAGGGAACCTTTCCACAATTTTATAAAATTCTAAGAGCAGGTGGCACTATTGCTACACCGATTTTTGTGGACGATTTCGCAGAGCACACCGTCAGGGAGTGTTTTCGCGTTTGCTATGTGTTACTTATGTGCGACGAGCCGACTCACTTACAGCTTCATCGTCCATATTGGAACTACCGGCGTTAGCACAATCATAGCCTTTTAGCGACAAGAAGTTGATGGTGTGGACGTCGATGACTGACCGAACCACCGGTTCCTAGACAGAATGGTTGGGTCATTATTGAACTGCATTTCTTGCGTGCATTGTGCTTGTAAGAGTATTTCTTATATCCCGGCCTTAGTTATCCGTGATCATAGTGAAATAAATTAACGCTCCTAAAAGCATAAGCAATATTGGCGGAATGTTATTACCGACAAGGTAAGGGAGACTGGAATGGCCATTTCGGGCTTATTAGCCGTCGTCAGCCAGTCATACCCAACCCCGAATTGTGGAGCACCTGGGGCTCGCACTCGTGACCTGTTTGTTATTAGTCAAACGCCTCTAACCATTGGGCCACGAGCCCGTTGCCCCGTCGGTTTCGATCGGGAATACACAATGGTAGGGGGCGCTCACTGCTCGTTCTTACGGAACTCACTCGTTCCGTTGTGCTTTACGGGCTCTCTCTCAAGCCCAAACAGCAGCCGCACAGCGGCGCATAATATAGGCAGTGTGGTATTACCGACAGAGACAAGGGAGACTGGAATGGCCATTTCTGGCTTATTTTCCGACGTCAGCCAGTCATACCCAACCCCGAAGTGTGGAACAGTCTCCCTTGTCTTTGTCGGTAATAACATTCCGCCTATATCATGCGCCGCTGTGCGGCTGCTGGTTGGGCTCGAGAGAGAGCCCGTAAGGCACAACGGAACGAGTGAGTTCCGTAAGAACGGTCAATGAGCGCCCCTCTACCATAATCAATATTATTGCCTGTAGTTCAGTTAATCCTTTTTTTAGTCAACTGTCGAAAATAACTAAAGTAGATTTTTGCGTACACTAGGTGATCTCTGCAGCTTTTCTTCGCAGAAAAACTCCCAAGGATAAGCATGATTTTAACTACACGTATACGTAAATGATCAACGTCAATTTTTATTTCTTAGTTTCGAATTTAAATTAAGACTTCCAGAATGAGCTTCGCTAAACTCTTATTTATTTGCAGGTCCCTGTCAAACAGATGCTGCATCTCGGCTGCGCACAGACGCCGAATAATTAATCATTTGATCGCTACTGTCGGCAGATCCTGGCCTTCCTCAACGTCCCTCTGCAAAATAATGTTCGCTTTAGCATGTTTTTTTTTAAAAATGGACTCTCCAATAAACAAATCCCCATGAAACCCTCTCGGCATTGAAGCTATAAAAGACATTTCGGGGCCCGTGTACATGCATTTTGTTTTCTTGTCTCTTGTTACTAGAGGTGGTTACAGTTGGTAGGCAACCTCACGTATGTTTAGAGTCAGGGTAGGTCCTCATTACTCGATCGTCCCTCGTGTGGTCTCCTTCCACGTATGCTCAGTTGTCAGTCCTTTACCATACTTTTGTAGTCGATAGATGCGTCAGCGGCTTTATGCGCGCGTAACCGATGTGATCAGTGCTCTCAGGGCCGTTGCTTACAACTCACCTTGCTCCAGCTTATGCAACACCGTCTGATGTCAATCGGGGTGTCGTAAGCGACATATTTCTGTACCTTGGGAAGAAGTACCGATGTGGGGTATTGGGCTTGGTTGTTGGCAGTAAGTCAGAGTCAGCAAACAACCGAGACATGAACTCAGATCAGAGCAGATAAGATTTATTGAGGGAAACTTCATAAAAACAATGTGTAAGGCAAGTGTCAAAGGTAAGTAATTACGTACAACAAGCATGGGTTACTGGTATAAATTTGTCTGTGGATGCCTTATATGTTAAAACTGCACAATAACCAGTACGCTGTACTGAACGGGCTCCACCAAAGTCCTGAAGATGAGGCACGGGGTACCGATCAGGAATGGTAGCGTTGTTGAGAGCACGATAGTCGCCACAGAGTCTCCAGTCGCCTGATGTCGCCTTGGGCACCATGTGCAGTAGGGACGCCCAAGGGCTCTCGGACGGTCGAATTATTCCCAGTTGCAGCATGTTTTTAAACTCCGCCTTCGCGGCGTGAAAACGCTCCGATGCTAGTCGTCTCGGGCGAGCAAATACGGGAGGATCCGAGGTGCGGATATGGTGCACAACATCATGTTGAACCTCACCACTGCCAAACTGGGGGTTAATTATGTTGGGGTGACAAAGAAGCAGTTGCCAAAAGGGGCTAACAATATCCGTATCCAAGACAGATAAGTTGGTGGGGGTAGTAAAGGGAGTTAGTCCTCAAACAAACAGACCCGTTGTGCGGTCAAAGAGACGGGCACGTCGGTAGTCAACAAGGAGATCGAACTTGGCAAGAAAGTCCGGGCCGAGGATTCCATGAGGAACATCAGCAATCACGAAGATCCAAGTGAATGACCGACGAAGTCCAATGTTCAGGGTGAGGGACCGACTGCCGAAAGTGGGAATGGAAGACCAGCTGAAAGCTTGGGGGTGAAGACCATGGTTTGGGCAACGTCGGTCGGCTGGCGTGGGAGGGATAATACTAATCTGAGCGCCAGTGTCGACTAAAAAATGCCTACCACTCGGCCGCATTTACTCTCCGGTCGAGGAGTTTCCCTGCGTGGAATTGAAGGAGCAGGATGGGACACAGCGCCGCGCCTTATCGCCATAGTTGACATGATACCAACGTAGATTGGCGGTCCTGGGGCGAGAGCGGGAACGACGACGGTCGCGGCCGAAGGAACGTCGAGAGGGACCGGGGGATCGGCGCAGCTGCAGAGCGGCAAAAGTAGCTGACAACTGGGCAATCTGTGTCTTTAGTTCAGTCAATTCAGAGGTGGACACGGTGAGAGGCTGGGACACCTGAGCAATGGTCGGGGATGACAAACGCTCAACCGCCATCATACGGTCAGCCATCTCCGCTAACTTTGATATGTCCAGGTCGTCGGAGCCAGAGGCCAAAGTTGTTTGTACGGACGTCGGCAGACGTTCTAAGAACATACCTTTAAAGAAATTATCGTCGATTTTCATGTTCACAACCAGAGAACGCATACGACGCAAGAGTTCCGACGGCTTGCGATCACCTAAGGCCTCCTCTTTTACTAGCGCGTGACAACGCTGCCGATCGGGGACTGACGTCAGACGAAGAAGTTCAGCCTTTAACTTGGTGTACGGAGCATCAGTCGGAGTATCCCTCAAAAGCGTCTGCACTTGAGAATAAATGGTAGGAGGAGGGGCCTCGACCAACTCATAATGCTTGTCGGTTTCACGCGTTTTCTTGGCGGAGTGAAAAGTCGCCTCAATACGGAAAAAATAAAGCTCTGGCGCATGTTGCCAAAAGTCTGGGAGAGAAGAAACAAGTCCACTGAATGAAGTAGTGGCATTGTTGGGATTTCTGGAGGTCATGATGGTAGAAAGAAACAAGGCAAACGGACTGTATGAAAATAGAAAGTCAACAAATTAAAGGCATAAGCGCGAGCGTCAAAAGGTCACCACTGTCGAGAGCGTTAAAGGCAGAACCAACACTCCTAGACTATGAATATCGGGATAATACCAGAGTTATGAAAGAATTAACAATCAGAAGTCAAACGACCTGACAATCCAACACATGCGAGGCGCGTCGCATAGCGTTGTGTTCCTTCCATTTAGTTAAACAACCAGTAAGTTCAAGAATGAGGAACAGGTAGGGAAAGGCAAGATAGTCTGGTGCCTCGGCACAAGCTGTTTACTTGAAAGCCGGCGTCCTGCGGTAACTGAGTTATTATAGAATTTTGTTGCAAGCTGATTGGTTCTACAACCCAACTTAATTAATCTTTTCGAAACGAAAACGCGTTTCGTAATTGCTGTTGAGATTTCATGAGCTAGCTCACTTACTGTAGTTCAGTGGTATTTTTCGCCTTCCGTCGGAATAGTCAGGAGGCTTTATACTTGATTACTTGTTAAGCTGTCTACCGGACGTCCCGCTTTGTAAAGATAATTTTCCACTTAGTAGGTCAAATGGGTTGTTTGGTATCGCAAGTGCGCATCGCAGGTAAAAGGCGACAGCTGTCTTAAATTCACTAACATTTCCTATAAAAAGACGAGAACGCAGTTGTCGAGAACTGTACGTCTAAATCGATCAGTCTTAGTGCATATTTTTTGACCAAGGCAAATTCAACTGTAAGTTGTCTTATCGATTTCGCTCTAAATTTTAATGTCAACATCCAAATCGGAGTTAAACTTGAGCGACCAAGTGTCAAAGCTTTGTATTAATAGACCAAAGTTTCTGCCATTGCTTTAATTTGTCTGCAATTCAGATTTCCGTGTTCTCAGGAGAGTGAATCCGTTACCATGGGGTGATCGTTCATTAAATTGTACTTACTAGCTGACAACTAACTAACTTCTCTCTCGTTGCAAATGAAAATACTCAGCAGGCTACATTTTTTCAGTCGAAAAGAATGCCGACGCAGACTCGAGAGCTTGAAATGAAAATTAAGGAGACATTTTTTCCCGTCCATCTTGACCAAAACAGGGGTCCTTCTGGTTGGGAATGGAAGATGAGCTAATAAAACGTAGTTAAAATGCGAGGGGCATTTTTTTCAAGAGTCAACACTCTTTACCTCGGAACAAATGACACTATAAATCTTAGATGCGTTTTCCAAGACAGCATGTCAACAGCCGAGCTTTGACAGTGCATAAAAGGTCCTTTAGAAATAACCTCCACATTAAATGATGCAGTAATTACCTGGCTTGGGTTTATGTCTATAGCTGTCAAAGTTAATGAAATTGGAATTACTACTCCTTTTTATACCTGCACCCTGTCACAATCAATACCCTCCTCCCAACGATGCTGACTCGAGCTCGTATGAGGTAAAGCGCAGTTTGACCAGACGAGTAAGGCCATTGAGCATTCATTCGGACTTCTCTGCATTACAATTTCCCAACAAGGCAAAGGACCTGGTCATTCCAAACTCTGAAGACATTCGAAGGATACAACATCCGCCAGGACACAAAGATCCAAAACCTCGTGACTGGATATTCAGGACACGATTTATATGATCTCCCTTATGTACTGCTTATCGAAAACTCAATTCTTGGCATGACACTTACCCAAACCGTAAAACCAACCCTACTCCTAAACCGAAACATCAGGTTGCCCTTTTCCGTTTTAGCTTCGACTATTTTTTTATTAACAGTTTCAGCATACTTCGTTGGCTTACTTTAATAACGATACCTATATTGCGCGTACACTTGGGTCTTGGATAGCGTAACTGACCGCTTCCTACAAAACTTTCAAAAGTCAGCCAATTCTCCAACTATCTGTTGTCCCCTATAAATGAAATTTGCGAGATGCGACTTCTGCCCAAATCTGTCATTGTCAAACCTAACATGACTTTGTCGTTCTTTCTAAAGTTATTAGGGTTAGAATGGAGGTGTTTTGCAAAGTTGGTTTTTATGGGACTGTTGGAGCGTTAAGGGCTAACGCCTCCCCATGGTTCAACGGTTACCAGATCTGATAGCGTTTCACAATTTTTCTTGAAACCCCCCACTACCCATCTGCCACCCGTTTAAAATCATCCCATTAACATCCCTTTTTGAAACCTAAGATGTCTGATAGCGTGTCTTCTGTCAAAAGCAAGCCTAATCACTTTGGTTCTTAAGTACGTCCGCCTAATTGCCTCCTCATTCACCTATTTTGATACCGTGGGACCGTATGCGCACTGCAATTAACAGTGCGCACACATTTATCTGCGAATGTCTCTGATGATGGATTCGAGTGAGAATCCGAAACGTCAGGCCAATAAATTTCCTATTCCAGTGATCGCATCCTCATCTTCTGAACTGCTACCTGGAACTCGCCTGTTCGCTTCTATCAGCAGAGCATCACATGTGCAAGACTGGACGGACTGTTGGGCCGTTCTTGTGGATCTTCGGTGGAGCATACGAGCGCGGGATGGGTGTGCATACTGGGTGGAGGTTTTCCAATTAACAATCGCTTATGCAGCCTCCTACATGAAGTCTGCGTAGGCATTCAAAGCAGACTCTATACGGATCCTATTTTGGATTTAAGACAATTTTTTAGCAGGTCGACATGTTTTGGAAGTTACGCAGTATAAATAGCCTTCACATCACACTGAATTTTCTCTCTTGAATAGACAAGTTGACAAAGCGAACAGCTAGCAGTCTGGCAATGAAACGTTAAATAAATAATGGACATGGAAAAATCCCATATGATCCGACTGTTTTTCTTTGAGAGTACATTCAAAGATAGCGTATTTGACGAAATGGGACTGATGATTGTTAAGCAAAGTACATCAAATAACAGCTGAAAAATCAACCACCTCGCGCTGAACAAACCCATAGTACACCTTTTTAAAATTTCAAAAAGTACGTTGAAACTTGCGCGGATAACAGGGAATGATTTGAGGCCCACATCCTAATAAAATATTGATTACATGATAATTGAGATTTAATCAATTAGTTGACATTTTGGCAGATTTTGAATAATTCATATTGACCCAACTGTGAAAAACTCGGCAGCTCGGTGGGATTCGAACCCACGCAGTAAGGGGAAGGCTTTAGCGCAGCCAACGCTCTAACCACCTGGGTAGGTGTGATGCGGCCCCAAGGTATAACGGGATGAGCAAGTCCCGCAAAGCGATCGGTGAGCGTCCCCCACATTGTATATACCTGATCGCAACCGACCCTACAACGAGCCCGTGGTTCAGCGGTTAGTATGTTGGACTTCTAACCAACAGGTCGTGGAATCGAGCCCCGAGGAGTTGCGTACGGTTGGCAGTCGACGGCAAATAAACCAGCAATGGTCATTCCAGTCTCCACTGTCTTTCGTGACAACACCATTCTCTAGGTCATAACGGTTTGTCTGACAAAAGGTCGGCAAATGAGTCATGCGGAGCGCGGTATTTGATTGTCACTAGAGTTATTGACGTTAAGGTTGCACGAATCGGGCTGAAGATTAGGGTTACGGATACGGTTGGAGTTAGGGTTAGTATTAGGACTTGGGTTATTTTGTAGCAGCCGTTTCTGTGCCTCCTCGTTCGCCTACGTACGCGCCACGGCTGCACACACTAACCCTCGATCTGTCTCGCTGCAGTCCCGTCCCCACCGCACTCCTGATTGATTCTCTGCCTGCAGCATGCAAAGTTCGCCACTACCCTCACGTGCTCTCGAAGCCAATCAATGCAACTACTTTCGCTGAGTGGTAACACGGGCGGGTACATGAGGCCGCGACTGACGCTCTCCATGAACGGACGCTTAGCTCTGTCACAAGCAAGCAGCCAACTCACAGCAACCTGTACTGTGTACAGAATAAACCTGCTCTCACGGCGCCCTAACTTCTGACATTAGACGAAACGGGATTATTGGATGTGGTTTAAGCAGATCTCACATCTTTGACCACCAAAATTTCTAGGACTAAGGTTGACAGGCCTGGGTTATAGTCTACATTTCCGGTTGAGGCAAAGGTTTGGATTTAGAATCATGGGGAAGAAGTTTGGGCTAAGGTTTTGGGGGTTGGGCTTACGGATTAAATACCTAGGCTTAAGGTTGCGGTTACGTCTGGGTTTTCCCAAAATGCTTACGGGTTAAGGGTTGGGGCTACCCATTGCAGTCATTCATGTTGCCGGGATGACACTGCAAAAACTCGATGACACGCAGGCTACCATGTTTCAAGCATCTAGACACTTTCTCATGCAACAAAACGGAGGAGGAAGATGGATTCTGGGAGTTTTTAACATCATAACCAGTTAATTTTTGTCGACGAAGTAGAAATACGGCGGGATGGTAGTTGGTAGCCCTGCCAGTTAGCGATCCTTTCCTGCACTTCCAATTTAAGGCACTACGATTTCAGTAGCTGTGATTACTTTCTCATTATGTCTGGGAGTGCACGCGCAGAAGCCCTGTCAGGGTGAATTTCTTGTTCACTTTAACCGCCCAGAGAACGTGGCGCTGCAAAAAATGCTTATATAGATTCATCGTATTGCACCCCTGCACGTAAATCTTTAGTAAAAGGCGAAAGATTTATCCTAGGCGCATTATGATTAATCATGCTTCTCATTACCATCCTAGGCGGATTGGCGCGGGTCTCCGATTTGTCGGTTTGCCTGCGTCCTTAGGTCTTTTTACTCGAGACCTCCTGCAGAGTCCGGCGTGATCGTGTACGACAAGGACAACCGTCGCGCAAATAGGGTGTCTACCGATACTCCACCCACGTATAGCACACAACTACTGCCATAGTTTTAATCCTAAATGTGGCCACAGTGGCAATAAACTATTATTTCTGGATCTTCTCTTCCGCCCAAACATATTCTTGGCATTAAAGTCTTACCCCGCTTGCGTTATGCCGTCCTGCGTGCCGCTGCTTGATTCTCGTGTTCTAATGTCCATTCTATCTGTTTGAGTACTATCGCACATACTGCGGAATAACCTTAAGACACACCGCCTTCTTCCCATTGGTTGTTCACCTTCAATTGCTATTCTTTCCAATCTGGGGTAAGGCTGCATTAATTTCGCATACGGTTCTACTTAACCATGCTCATTTCCATACCCATCTTGCACTTTTCACCTTATTTAAATTAGGCTTTCACTTTATCAGAAGCGTCATTTCCAGGCGTACACTACCAGCGCCATTTACGCCTCCACTCATTTGCCCCACCCGTATAGCCCCTATTACCACCGGTCCCGTAAGACAGGTAGCTGGGAGTTTTCGGCACCGGGAGGCCTACCAACTACCATCTAACCAGAAATACTCTTTTTCATCGATGTCTCAGACGCGTAAGCTTTCAAAGACCATATTTTGGCTAATTCTGACGTATGCAATGTTAAAGTTTTCAGGAAAAAAATGTTAGTTGCTGAATTCGGCGAGTATTTTCCAAGCAACATAATATTTACATTCTCCTGTATGCGGCTTCCGTGCGACGCGAAAGTGGACTTTAGGAGAAGGAGGAAAGTGTGTGCACTTCGTGACTGACAAGGGGTAGATATTTACGCACGGCCGTGCCTTTTCTGCATGTGAAAGCCGCCATTTCAAAGAACCGGTGTTGTGGTGTCAACGCACACGAAACATTTCAAAGGAAACTGAGGCCTGACAGTGTTGCGGGCCGATTACAGGTTCCTGTGCGCACAATAGATAGATTTACCAACATGTCAGAAGGTCGTATCCACCACTCCGACCTTTCTGGTGTGATCTAAAAAAAGGTGATTTGACTTCGGTAACTCGCAATTCTGAAGCCTTCCTGATTTAATTAATTGCCACTGACCTAGGTACGCTGTTTTGAAAAATCAGTCGCCTGAAGCTTGCGCCGATGCTCGTAGAGTCCAAACAACTGATTGCCTAATTTTAATGCTTTGACAGGGGGTTTACAGCATTCTAGTTAACTGATACAGGCAAAAACCTGACGAGAGGTCAGACCCCAAGTTTCGATAAATTTGCCTATGGGATGAGGACGTCGTAAAAACTGTTGCTTTTAATTTCCTCGGAAATTAATCACCAACCTAGAGTAACTGTCGGTCATGTTACCACGCCATCGGTATGAGGGTGGCCAACCATTTTAAGACAAACACCTGTTCCCAATTAATGACTCGTGTCAGGGAAGGACGCTTTATGACATTCGTTGCAGAAAGAGGGAAGTCAGGTACGTCGGAAAGACGAGCGGTTTCTGTCAAAGGTGGGGAATCGCACATATACCGGTGGGGATGAGTAATGGCAACAACCACACAAGTGCGGTTCGCTCAGTGTGATCCGATGATGAATTTGACTGTATAAGGAAAACAAACGCCCTGCAAAGGGCTACAAACACTTGAATCAAAGACTGTCCACGTCGTAGTGATGCGGCACGATGGTGCAGAAAAGCATTCAGCAAACGTTGTGTCCTCTGTGTATGCCTCTTCAGTTATTGTGAAGGTGAGAATGAATACAGAATCTCGGGCGTAAAAATACAACTCCGCCGCCGTTGACTGAAAAATTATTAGCATTGTGAAAATCGTCACTGGTAGTGGCATTAGAAGAATCAGTCGTAATGGTATTACCGACAAAAACAAGGGAGAATGGAATGGTCATTTCTGGCTTATTAGCTTATGTCAGCCAGTCATACCCAGCCCCGAAGTGTGGAACACCTGGGGCTCGAACTCGCGACCTGTTAGTTTGAAGTCCAACGCCTCTAACCACTGAGCCACGGGCTCGTTGTCCTGTCGGTTGCGATCGGGAATATAACATGGTAGAGTGGCGCTCACCGATCGTTTCTACCGAACTCACTCGTCACGTTATGCCCATTGTATATTCCCGATCGCAATCGACAAGACAACAGGTCCGTGGCCCAGTGGTTAGAGGCGTTCGACTTCTAACCAACCGTTCGGGAGTTCAAGCCCCAGGTGTTCCACTTTCGGGGCTGGGAATGACTAGCTGACATAAGCTAATAAGCCATAAATGACTATTTCAGTCTCCCTTGTCTTTATCGGTAATGCCATTATGCCTATATCGTGCGCTGCTGTGCGGCTGCTGGTAGGGCTCGAGAGAGAGCCCATAAGGCACAACGGGACGAGTGAGTTCCGTAGAAACGATCGGTAAGCGCCCTCCTACCACAGAATCCGACTTGTTGCTGAATTACGTCACATTATCCCCATCGATATCGTCGAAGGTACCTTCATTACCAGTATTCGTTCTTAAGTTCTAAGCTGCGATAGATCAGTACGTGTTTGGGCAAATAAAATCCTGTGCTGAACTGCTTTCGACAGGCATGTCTGACAGTGTCGACAATTCCGTCGAGCCGTAAGGAATTTATAGTTATTTGTCTAATTTATTCAGCGGTCCAGCATACGCCGTGTTGGCTCTGGCCGCCAAGACAAGATTGTCAATTAGGGCGCTCGAACCTTAGTAGTATGATGAATAAAACCATGTGCTACCTACTGCATTATGGCTCCCCAACAAGTGCTACGAATTAACGATCGCAATAACTGACGAAATACAAATAAACAAGTATAACGTACGAGAGAGACACGGTGGCTGGGACAAGAACTTTATTAGCCTGACGTTTCGGATTCCTGCTCGAAATGTTCATCAGAGACAAAAGCAGATACGGGTGGTTTATGCACAAGGGACTGCAGTATTTATAGGATGCAGTCGCCATGCTACCGCATACCTATGTACATTCACGGCTCTCCCCCTTCATCAGGGACCGTTGGACGTGGTGTGATGACTGTTTAATGACCGACATTCGCGTCGTTAATCGCTGCAATTTCATCGCGTGCGTTGCATGCTGGTGTGAGGATTGCTCGACCACCTGACCAAACGACCTTGGCATTGGGAAAAGCGTTTACCTGTGCGCTCCCCGCGCGGCCATTTACTCCGTCCAGGCGAAATCTCAGCAACGAGTATCGTATGGGAAGATTATTGCACTAGTTAATGGACTGGGGGCCAGTAAACCTCGACGCAAGCAGCTCCCGGCTCACGCGGTGGTCACCTCCTGCGAGAATTTCGGCCTCGTCGAATTTGAACGTGTGGCCAGGTCTCGTCGAATGAGCCCCAAATGCTGCGAGAAGGCGACCGACAGTTTTCGAAACGTTCTTGACATACGGAAGCGCTCGCCAAACTTTTGTGTCCGAGACTGCACCAATACTGTGTCCAGACTTGGGCATTTTGTCGACCACCACTAGGCCTTTCTCCAGAACGACGGAGTCCCATATGGTCTAAGTTCTTCATTCCTGTGTAGCCTAGTCCAGAAACGCTCGCCTGATGAGTTGAAATATAAACAAGGCCAATTTGGACACCTGCGTTCATTTCAGCCAAGTCCTTCTGACCATAAGTTCGTTACAGTGCTGTGCCGTTTAGAAAGTAGATCCTGAGTAGTCAGATTCTTTAACTCTGTTGAGATGTTTGGGATGTTTGTGCGCCCACAGTTAGGGGCTGCGGTATTTATAGGATGCAGTTGCTATGCAAACGCATACCTATGAATATTCACGGCTGCATCCATTCATCGGGGACTGCTGCACTTGGTGCGACGACTGTTTGATGGTCGACATTCGTGTTTTTAATCGTTGCAATTTCACCCCGGTTGGTGTAGCGATGGCTCGACCATCTGACCCACCGACCCTGATGGTGGGGAAATGTTCACCTGTGCGTTCCCCGAGTGGCTAATTACTCCCCTAGGCGATGTCCCGACACCGAAAATGGATGGAGAAGATCACTGAACTTGCTAATAGACTAAGGGCCAGTGAGCCTTGACTCAAGCAGCTCGCGGCCCACGCGGTTGTCACATTTAGAGAGAGTTTCAGTCGCGTTGGATTCGAATGTGTGTTCGGATCAACTCTAGTTAGCTGCAACTTGGGAGCTGGCGTCATTTCTCCGCAATGCCGCCGCGTGTTCGGACATTCGTGTTCGGGATAGTCTTCCGGTTTCACCGACGTAGTTGCCTTGTCCCCAACTGCGAAGAGCTCACAAAAATTAGGAGACCATGTGGCCTGGCCCTTGCTCAGTTTGCGTAAGCACTGGTTGGCGAAGTTGCACAAGTAACCGGTGGCTTTGAAGACAATCTTATCTTCCGGCTCAATGCAGTGCATTTGAACACGCCGATAGAGCACCCTTACACAACTGTGTTTGTGGCTGGTTGGGTGGTTGCCGTTGAAGTTCGACGCTTGCGTCAAACCTTTCGCTTTCTTGAGCATGTTGGTCCTTAGGACACCGCAGTCTTCGCGGCAAACCAGCTGGTCGATTTCTACCTCTTTCATTGTAAACTGGATGTCGGGGATAACAGCATTGAGAGGTTCTTTGAATGTAACTGATCCTGGTCGATAACGACGAAGTTGTCATCCATATACCGGGGCCAGAACTTCGGTCTGCGGTTTTGGAAGACATACGACACTAACCGTTGCATGACCGTCTCGACGATGAGTCCCGAAATCGGCGGACCCATTGGTTTGCCATTCCCCCGCTCGTAGATTGTCCCATCAAACGTGAACAATGTCTTAAGGCAGAACTTCAGAAGTTAGATTATTTAAGCGTGTCCTAGGCGAATCTCAATTTCATTGCATCTGCTTTGTAGATGCGGCTCGACTATCTCGATTGCCAGTTTCTGGAGGATAGATGTAAAGAGGGACGTAACATCCAAAGATACAGTTGCTTCATTTGAAGGAAGGCTTACCCCTTTTGCGTTTCTCCATGATTTGTGCAGACGAAGAGTCCGTGGTGTCCGACTCAGCGGTCAGGAACTTGAGACGCCAGAACGGCCACTTATTCAGTCCGTACGTTGGAGTACCCCTGAGCGACATGACGGGTGGGAGAGGAGCGCCCTCATTGTGCACCTTAGGGAGGCCGAAGAATCGGGCCAAAGTCGCATCTTGAGGTCTCGCTATGCGTCTGTCGGTCGGTGTTATTGCACCTGAGTACTCCATGGCCAACTACGTAGCATTAATTCCGCATGCTAACGTTTCTCCAGGACGGTCTTTCGACTGCTCCATTCCACTAAGCTATACACATATACAGAAGACGGGCAAACTCAGTAGATGTCAAACGAAATTCCGAAAAGATTAAATAGGGTTGTAAAATTGATCAATATGGAGCATAATTCTGTAATAATTCAATTACCACAGGATACCGGCCTTAGAACAAACTTCTTTTCAGCTGCGTGCAAAAATTCTGCTCTGTAAAAAATGACTACTTACGTAGCATACACTTTTCTCATTGATTTTCAATGCCCTTAAAGTTCAATTATATTGTATAGAAAACAGGCATAGAAATATTCCTATTGACCCAACTGTGAAAAACTCGGCGCCTCGGTGGGATTCGAACCCACGCAGTAAGGGGAAGGCTTTAGTACAGCCTTTCCCTTACTGCGCGGGTTCGAATCCCACCGAGGCGCCGAGTTTTTCACATTTGGGTCAATAGGAATTATTCAAGGTCGGCCAAAATATCGATGAATAGAAATATTCGTTTTTCTACGCATTCGGTAGAAAATGACGTCTTCTTCAAGTTTTACACTCAAAAGAAGGGTAGAATTCTGTTTTCAAACACTTTTCCAATTCCCGAATAATCTTGAATCCGACCTGCCGTTACACCCACATTAAAGGCTGCCAAAATACAAGTGATCAATTTTCCGCGTACGAAAAACCGTACATTTGTTTACGGCATTAAGAGGAGGTCATATAGGGTTCATAAAATTTAGCAGTGGATTTGAGCCATATGTTAATTTTACAAGTAACACTGGTAAATGCACAGCCATGACGTTTTACTAACGGCCATTTCACGGTACTAAAAATCTTACAATTAGCAGCTTCTTTAAAATCGAATGCTACCCTTGCTTCAAGTATAACATTTAGAAAAGGCGTAACTTTCTACCAAATGAGCAAGAGAATGAATATTCTGACGCAGGTTTTCCAAGAAAAACGGTTCAATTTTTTAAGGGCAGTGAAAATCAATTAGAAAAATGCATGCTACATAAGTAATTATTTTTTACAGAGCGTGGTTTCTGCATGCAGGTGGGAGGAAGTTCGTTCGAAAGCCGGCATCCTGAGGTAGCTGAATCATTATTAGAAATATGCTGCAGGATAATTAGTTTTGCGACTCTACTTAGTTAATCTTTTCGAAACGAAAACTCCGTTCGGAATTTCGATTGATATTTCATAAGTTAGCCCACTTACTGCAATGACGTTGTCGATAAGGACAGGACTGACCGGCATGATCATTTCTAGCTCATCAGTCATCTGCAGCCAGCCAAACCCAACTCCAATGTGCACAACACATTAGACTCGACTAAGCAAACTTTTGGTTAGAAGTCCTACGTGCTCACTACCGAGCCACGGGTCTGTTGACCTATTGGTTGTGGTCGGTCACCTTAGCAATGGTAGACGGACACTCATCAAATTCGTCCCGCCGTCCCTTGGAGCTCAGTCTCGAGTTCCGTCAGCAGCCGCTCAGCGGTTAGCACTAGAGGCAAAATAACATTACTAACAATATTAGGAAAAACAAACTCGCATCGAACCCCGTGATTTCCAGAGACAATCATCGCTAGAGAATACGGACATGCAGTAAAATACTATGTCAAATTTAGTTGAAAAGTAACGTGAGAGTTTTTGACAAAGATGAGGTTACATTATGACAATTCCGGCTCGCGCTTATTCTGTTTACAATTCAAATTATTCAAAGATGTTTTGGTAGATTCTGAATAATTCATATTGACCGAACTGTGAAAATCTGCCGAAACATCTATGAATTACGTGAGTCTGATAGTCATCTTGTGGATTATAGGTGAATTACTTAGGAAATCCTGCTTGGCAGTCAACGTACTGTATCAGATTTGGTGGATTCCAGACGTTGCAGTAAGTTGGGCGGGTAACTTGGCGCAAATGTGGTTAAACTCGTGTCGTCCGGCGGGGTCTCGTAGCTCAAGTGGTTAGAGCGTTGGCTGTAATAAAGCCTTCCCCTTACTGCGTGAGTTCGAATCCCACTGAGGCGCCGAATTTTTCACAGGTGGGTCGATATGAAATTCAGATAAACTTTTAAAATGTTGCTCGACTGCCAAAAAAGAAGCCTACACCGAAGTACTGGTGTGTCATTTTGCTAGTGTGCCGGAAAATCACTCCCTCATTAATGGCAAACATGCATTCACAAGATTCCCTGACAGTCAGTCGAAGATCCGAAGCCTTGGCGAGGCTTGCGTTACATCAACTTTAAAGTGATCATTGTGATTGGCGTTCTGCGAGACCAATTATGTCACAGCCCTATGCATATTGGCTGAGCTGGAAGCCTTGACTCAGAGCCTATGCGTAATGCTTTGTAGCGAGACTGAAATCACACCTACAGTTCGTCCTGTCAGAACCAATTAGAACAAAGTTTTGGTGAACTGTGGTTACAGTGGTGCATTTCGCGGATCCGACACAAGTCGGTATTCGAGACGTTATTTCTTCGGACCGATTAGGCAGAGATAACATTAACAATCTCGGTCCGGGCGTGTTCTCCACTGCTGCTATCACAACAACGTTACGAATAACATAGGTCAAGTTTGAGGTGAGTCAATAAAAGCTTTATTCCGGAGACTATGAGAGATTGCCTAAGATTAGCCCAATATAATGGGTAGATATTAACTGAGTTAGAGAGTTTTAGGTCTCATATCAGTGGCGGCACATTGTAACAGCGGAGTTTGATCGATCTGTGCTGCACCAACTCGAGCGTTAGTAGGATATCAATGAATTTGAGCAATCTAACTCATCCAGTGGCAGTACAAAATGCACCTTACGTAATACCACACCCTCCATCACCTCCTTCGGTATTTTCCATGGTTTCATGGACGTCCAGCATTCACCGCGCGGTCTACGTTTATGTCTAAAGGAAATACGACAGGCAGAACGTAACCGTCTAGCTATCTGGCTCAGAACATAGTGCGTAGGGCACTGCATGCCGGCCTATCCTCTAATATCCACTTCGATGATCCGTGTGGATAGTGCAAGTCCTCTCCAGGTTCTGTGCGACTACTGAACCGACGTCATCGCTGCAAATGATTTCAATAATGTGTTACTTTGTCTGGATCACGGTGCATTTTTCCCCTTATTGCCGCTGACAGGGATCAGGTTTGCCACAAGATATATATGTATATCAATCAGGAATGGGCGCACACCGATCTATTGGCTTCACAAAGCAAACAAGCTCCGTATGTGTGGCAAAGGTCACGAACAGGCAACCAATTACCAGGCCGAAGTCGGCCAAGTCATAATAGCAGCGAGGAGGGACGACAGAGAATGCGGGTAGATTGATACAGCACTGTTTCGGGCTTATTCTGCTTTCATTCAGCCAATCATAATCCTGACCACCAGCAGCTGGAAACAGAAACACAAACATGCGCACATCTGGTAGGCCTCAGTGGTGGACCGACTGCCCCAGGTGCGTCTGTGCGCATGTTTGTGTTTCTGGTTCCAGCTGCTGGTGGTCAGGGTTTTGATTGGCTGAATGAAGGCAGAATAAGCCTGAAACAGTGCTGTATCAATCTACTCGCATTCTCTGTTGTGCCTCCTCGCTGATATATATATATATATCCTTGCGGATTTTTTACCCCTCTGACCCAGAAGACCCCATTCAACGCGCCAGCAGGTTACCACAAGTACACAACAACTACAGCGACTGCTCTCTTGGCAGGCCTTCTACGTCTGGACCAGTCTATTTTAATGAAGATATGGATAGCAGCAAGCCGGCTGATCGCGGTCAACATGCAGCTTTTTCTGCGTTCGCGAAGAGGCTCCAAATTACCCACCATAACGTCGTCCTACACTGCGTGACCGATCTCATGAAATGTTTGCCGAAATTTTGAAATTCGTTTTCGATTAGGAAGGATTACTTAGAAGAGGTTGTAGTATCGATTGGCATGCCGCGTAATCCTATAGTATTTCAGACTCGCTAGGATGTCAACTTTTTCATGCACTTCTTTTTGTCCTGTCGCAGAAACCATACTCGGTGAAAAATGACTACTTAAGTAGCATGTATTTTTCCTATTGATTTTCGATGGTCTTATATATTGAAATATATTTAGTAGAAAACATGCCCAAAATATGCTTTCTTCTACTTTGTTGGTAAAAAATCATGTTGTATTTATATTTTATACCCAAAGAAAGTGTTTTAAAAAGTTTCTAGTTGTGAGCTTTTTAAGACCGCCATGCATACGGGACAGCACATGTCCGTTTACTTATGCTCCTCCTGAAACGTACAACACAGTCCGGATCAATTGCAAAAGTTCATGAACTCTATGTGGTATCTTCTTAAAGGCCAATAATATTTCCAACAGCAGGTAAATGACCCTATCAAGACGTGACTTCAAGAGGAGTGGTCTAAACTGAATGCCCATCTTGAATTCCACATATCAGTCTGGCCTTTAGACTGATAGGCCTTGTTTGGTACCGAGTACTGACGACCTTATGAGATTTGAAATCGCGTCTTCTCCTTTACAGCGAAATGATGCCACTTTTTATGCTTTGGTTATGGGATATCAGTTTCTATCGGGTCTAAAACTCTAACCTCTGGGAAATCGCAATTTGCCCAATGCATTGCCCAAACGAAACGGCCATTTTCACGCATGGCATTTAAGGGTTCAAAAAATGTCCTTTTTGTCTCCTAACTCTGCTGATAACTTGTAATACCATACGTGCAGTGTGTGAACGATCTCGAGGAATGTTGGCAGAAGTTCTGAAATGTGCTTTGGATAAGAAAGGATTTCTTAAGTGGAATTGAAATAATCATTACCCTGCGACACAATCCCGTGCTATTTTGGACTCGACAGGATGTTTGCTTTTAAATACGCTTCTTTTTAACCTTCTGCAAAAACCACACTCGGTAAAAAACCTGATTAGTATGCACTTTTCACACTGATTTTCGATGATCTGATAAATTCAAGCATATTTTATGGAAAGAATTTACAAAAATATGCTTTCATCCGCTGGTTTGGTAGAAAACCACATTGTCTTCACATTGTATGTATGTATATTTGGGTTTTGAATACGTTTCCCAATTCCCGAATAATTTTGAGCAAGATCAACCGTTGAATTAGAGTTTAGCGATTTCGGTCTGCAAGGTACATGCTTTCCGCGTACGCAAAATCATGTATTCGTTCATGACTTTAAGAGAATACCATGTAAACTTCACAAAATTTTGCAATGGATGCGGATTTTTTGCATATTTCTTGAGGAACATTGGTTAGCGGACACGTGCGATGCAGCATGTGTGAACACCACTCGGTCTTAAAAATCTTAAAATTGGATATTTTTAAAACCGAAAGGTAACCGTTCTTGGAGTATAACATGTGAGAACAATGTGATTTCCTGCCAAAAGAGTAAACGAAACCTCAGTTTGTGCAGATTTGAAGTAAAAAATACTTGGAGTTGTATGGCCATCTAAAATCAGTGTGAGAAATCCATGCTAATTAGGTAGCTTTTTTACCGTGTGGGATTTCCGTAGGCAGTCGAGATGAAGTATATTCAAAAGCCGACATTTTGTCAAGTCTGAAATACTTTGGAATTATGTCGCATAGCAGTCATTATTGCAACCCCACCTGAGTAATTCTTCCTAATCGTAAACGCATTTCATGAGATCGGTGTAGGCAATGCTTTACACCTATACATCCATAGTAGTTCGTCAAGCGCGAGATAAACTAATTTCAGAATACCAAGTTCGGTAGCTGTTCCATCAGCACTGCATGAGGTTGGTTTCTGGTCAAATGCGCAGAAAGGTCAGTTTTGCACAACTAAGTAATCTTTCTGGCTCATAAAGTTAACATAGGTAGGACCTAATCGCCTCTGGAGAAAACAGATACCGTCACATCGTCTGCATTGAAAAAGCCTGCGGACGATCAGAATATGCACATACTTCTGAGCTCTCATCCTTCATTTTTCTGAAATCGCACGTTTTTTACATCGTCTGATAGACATTGGAGGACGACTCAAGTGGAATAACAAATGACAGATTGCATTCGACAAACTAAAGGCGTTACTCGCTTCGGTATCTATTTTAGCGCCATTAAACATGCAGC
Source organism: Spirometra erinaceieuropaei (assembly GCA_902702965.1). Taxonomy (NCBI): domain Eukaryota; kingdom Metazoa; phylum Platyhelminthes; class Cestoda; order Diphyllobothriidea; family Diphyllobothriidae; genus Spirometra; species Spirometra erinaceieuropaei. The sequence goes on along the minus strand of CACRXP010000248.1, from coordinate 99,451 downwards.
CAGGTGCCCCACCCTTCATGCAATGCCAGTGGGCTTGACATCGGCGGTATTCGTCGGGTGTGCAAGTGCCAACTAGCTTTTACAGAAAATCGTCGTACGGACCGCAGATCAATTGCAAGACTAAGCGGCATTGAGCACGGCCTTCAAACAGATAGCGTAGCTCCTCGGGGGGTAAATTTTTTACTGACAAACCAACATTACCAACAAGGACAAGGTAGACTGAAACAAGCGTTTCTGGCTTATTAGACGTCGTCCGCTAGCCATATCCGACCCTGAGGCTCGAGCTCGCGGGTGTAGCGGGCAGCCATCATGACCGGTCTGGCATCATTAACTTGAATGCGTCAGGCGGTGTGAATGTGTATTTCTGTACTCAGAGCGCTACTGTCGTCGGGTCAGATCCCAAGTTGTAGGGAGAAGACGGAAGGCACCAGAATGAGGGGTTTATTGTGCACAGAACCCGGAGTTGTCCTCTCAGGCGGCAGCGACCACTGGCGAAGCCAGGGCTGGTGTTGACTGCGTCCAGTCATGCCTGAGATTCCCTTGGACAGTGGTGGCAGACGCTTTTGTAGGCTCGTGGACCAAGCTCAAGTGACGTCCAGTCAGCGTTTGTTGCATTTTCCGAGGGGTGGCGTCCTAGTGGCTTAGGTTGTGGTTGCAGGGGGGAGGGCGGTGCGTTCAAGTGGCCTCATGGGCAGCTGCGACTGCGCGGACGCAGGTATGCTGGAGCTGTTGGTCGTGTAACTTCAGGTCAGCGGTTCTGGAACGGCTCACTGCAAAAGGATGAATAACCTTGAGGCAGCGAGGTCTTAAACAATGACGCCAGACCGATCATGATGGCTGCCCGCTACAAGGAGTCCATCGCTCTAACCAGTGGGCCGCGGGCTCGTTGCCCTGTCGGTTGCGATCAGGAATGTAGAATAGTAGAGCGGCGCTCACCGATCGTTTCTACGGAAATCACTCGTCCCGTTGTTTCTTAGGGCTCTCTCTCCCTCGAGCCCAAACAGCAGCCGCTCAGCGACGAATGATATAGGCAAAATGGTATTACCGACAAAGACAAGGAAGACTGGAATGACCATTTCTGACTTATTAGCCGTCGTCAGCTAGTCATACCCAACCCCGATACGTTGAAGCACCTAGGGCTCAAAATCGTGACCCGCTAGTTAGACGTCCAACGTCTCTAACCACTGAGCCACGGGCTCGTTGCCCTGTCGGTTGCGATCGTGTAAATGAACAATGGCAGAGGGGTGAGCACGGATCGCGTTATTTTGTGCCTCTCGGCAAAACGGGACGGCTGATTTCCGTAACGTGGTCTGTGAGGTCCCCTCTGACACTGTATATATCCGATCGCAACTGACAAGACAACAAGTCCGTGACTCAGGGGCTAGACCGCTGGACGTCTAACCAACAGGTCGCGAGTTCGAGCCACGGGAGTTGTGCACCTCGAGGTTGGGTCTGGACAGCTGATGATAGCACTTCCGGTCCTCTTTTTCTATTTCGGTAATGTTATTCTGCCCATGTTACGCACAGCTGTGCGACTGCTGGTGAGGATCGGGAGAGAACCCCAAAGCACAAAAGGATGAACGAGTTCCGCAATGCAAAACGCTTTGTCCTTTTCCCAGATCTTAAAACTCCCCAGTGACTGCAGACTAAAAAGACGCTCAGTAATTGTCGCTTTTTAACTTCCTCAGAAATTACCCACGAATTTGGAGTAGGTCAATTTGTTCAAGGTCTATAGGCACCCTATTCATGCATAAAGCTTTCTCGGTCTGCGCGTATTGACCTTGAATAAACTGATCCACTCCAACTTCGTAGATAATTTCTAAGAAAATTAAAAGGCAACAATTTGTAAATTGAAGTATCTACCAGAAAACACATCGGAAATGCTGGGGGACCCACTGATGAGCCGAACCCCTCGCAACTGCGCCATGCAGCGGCAAAACATCGGCGAAACAAGCGTGTATGGGCTTTTGGCTAGTATCTGTGCTGTTAGTATGGTATCACCTTACCCCAAAGATGCTTAGGGCCAGCTCTAATGACGGAGGCAATATTGCTTGCATTTGACCTTACATTCCAATGTCAGTCGTGTAAACCGTGCCGAAACACAGATGCTTCGGACTGACAACGTTTTTGATAGCCCCACCTCTGGGACGAGGTTGATACGTTCGACAACCATTGTCCTACATGCGCTTCCTTTAAACGCCGCCTTTCTCAAGGCATACCGCCCCTTACAATCGCCGTCCACAAGATTTCAATCAAAACATGCGCGTATTGACGTCGTTGGCTGTTACCCAGTGCGTGACCGATCGCAGGAAATGTTGGCCAAAATTCTGGAATGCGTTTCCCATTAGGAAGGATTACTTATGTGGGGTTGTTATACTGATTAACATGCAACATAACCCTATAACATTTCGGACTCGCAGAAGCCACACTCGGTAAAAAAGGACTCTATAAGTAGCATACATTTTTCCGATTGATTTTCGGTAGTCATAAATTCAAATATAGTTTACAAAAAACATGCATAAAATATGCTTTCTTTTGCTCATTTAGTAGGACATCACATGGTCGTCATATGTTATGCCCGAACAAAGTGCGCATTTCGGTTTTAAAAAAGTTTCTCATTATGAGATTTTTAAGACGGTGCGATGTCCATGCATGCAAGATCGTACACGTCCATTTACTAATGCTTCTCATGAAATGTACAACACAATCCGGATCCATTGCAAAATGTCATAGATTCTATGTGGTATCTTCTTAAAGGCCTAGAGGAATATACGATTTTCCTTACACGGAAAGCATACACCTTGTAAACTGAAATTGCTAAACGCTGATGCAATGGCAGATCAGGCTGAAAATTATTCGGGAACAAGAATACTGCTGTAAAACCTGAATATACACTTTCTTCGGGCATAAAATATGAAAACAATCTCATTTCCTACCAAATGAGCAAAAGAAGGCATATTTTGTGCATGTTTTCTATAAAATATTTTTAAATTTATAAGGCCGTCGAAAATCAGAAGGAAAAAGACGTGCCGTTTAAGTAGCCATTTTTCACCGAGTGTGGGCTCTGCAGAAGGTCAAAAAGTAGTGCATTCAAAAGCCGACATCCTGCAGAGTCCGAAATGTTATAGGGTTATGCTGCATGTTAATCAGTATAACCACCCCACTTAAGTTATCCTTCCTAATCGGAAACGTATTCCCGAATTTTGGGCAAAATTTCATGAGATCGGTCACGCACTGTACATACCTGGCAATCGGTACATTCTGTTTGGCGACGATGGTGTGTGTGATGGGGGTATTCTCGTGACAGGTGAAGTCATAGGGAGATCCTAGCTGCCACAACCTTCAGACTTTATCCTGAATAAAAAGAGGAGTTGGATGGCAGTTGAGAGAATACTATATTCTGTAAGGAATGATTGGATAATGGGCTAGAGGAAATCGGTAGCTGGACCGGTGCACACGTCTGATGCCACGAGAGCAGGCGTTTGGAGTGGGAGTCGAGCAGTCCTCATAGCGCTTTGAGCGAGGGCAGGTCTGAGTCAGCCTTCAAATTGATTGGTCACGTTGGATAGCTGTGATTGGCCGGCAACCAGACCGCCGCTAGGCGCGTGCGATTACGCATGCCGGAGGTGCAGCGTTACAGCAGACGCCCGAAGTACTCTGTGTGACCGATCTCATGAAATGTTGGCTGACATTCAGAAATGCGTTCTCAATTAGGAAGGATTACTTGGTCGCGGTTGTAATACTGATTATCTTGCGGCATAATCTTATAAAATTTCGGACTCGGCAGGTTGTAGGCTTTTGAATGCACTGCTTTTCAAACTCCCGTACAAACCGTACTCGGGAAAAATGATTACTTAAGTAGCATGCATTTTCACCTTTGATTTTCGATGGTCTTGCAAATTCCAATATGTTTTATCGAAACCATAAACAAAATATGCCTTCTTTCAGTCAATTAATCGAGAATCACGTCCTTCTTATATTTTATACTCAAGGAAGGAATATAATTGAGTTTTTTAAAAAACTTTTCTAATTGCCGAAAAATTTGGAGCCTTATCATTCGTTGCATTAGCGCTTCGTGATTTCAGTCTACAAAGTGCATGCGCTCCGCGTAAAGAAAATAACATATTTTTTGTGCCATTTAAAAGATATCATACAGAGTCCATAAAAGTTTGTAATGGATGCGGACTATGTTGTACATTTCATGAAGAGCTGTGGTAAACGGCCTGGTACGGTGCTATGTGAATGGACATTGCGAGGTCTTAAAAAATCTCATAATAAGAAACTTTTTAAAGCCCAATTATACTCATTCTCTGAGTAAAAAATATAAAGAAGTCGTGATTCTCTATCAAACGACTGAAAGGAAGCATATTTTTGTTTATGATTTCTATAAGATATATTTGAATTTGCAAGACCATTGAAAATCAATGAGAAAAATGCATTCTACTGAAGTAGTCATTTTTACTGAGTACGGTTTATACAGGAGATTGAAAAGCAGCGTATCCAAAAGCCGACATCCTGCCGAGTCCGAAATGTTATAAAACTATGCCGCAAGATAATCAGTATTACAGCCGTGACCAAGTAATCCTTCCCAATTGAAAACGCATTTCAAAATTTCAGCCAACATTTCATGAGATCGGTCACTCACTGTAGGTCAACTGCTTTATATAAATAAGTCCGCGAAGAAACCGCTTAGGGCACTGTCGCCTTGCTTGACAAATGGATCTGCCCTACTCCACACACCAAAAGGAATGACCAGGTGCAGCATAGAAACCCTACTAGTGTCAATCTCCTGAAGGAGTATATCGAGAAGCGTAATCCACAAAATTGGAACATCCGTATGTCATGTGCCATGGTGGTCGGTGGGGACGCCATAGAAGCTTCGACAGGCTCTGCAGCATACCTTATATTGACTGGTCGCCATTCCCGACGGTCTTCTAACTTTCGATCACCTTCGCGCGTATCGGACAAACAAAATGCACAATGGAACTGCAAGATTTTATGCGACTTCTGGATCATTCGGGACGTGTTCATCTACGAGTCATTCGAAAACCGTCAGAGGGACCATTTTTACCGGAGTACATAGGGGTCACTACAGCAATCAATACAGTCAAAGAGCACCACGAAACTCTTCCGTCCTTTAGATGGGACACTCCTATTTGTCGATCTCATTTCCTCTATCGATTTTATTACCTGTGACGATTGAAAGACTACAGACCTTACCTTTACGGTATGTTGGGACCAAAATAACACATACGACGACTAAATCCTAAATGCTACGACTGATTACCTTCATATGTTACCACCCCATCTCGATCTTCGGCCACCGGACGGAAGTCAGAACCAGTACAACCCCGGTACCCCACATCCTGCGACACTGCGAAGAGAACCTCGATTTATGGAGGCGGGCATTTGCAGCCAAGAGAAAGCCGACTTGTAATTTATTTTCTCCGCAAGGATGACATTTGATTTCACGCACTGGAATGAAGTGAATGCTTGAGACACTGATTTTTGTGGTCACCCAGACGGAGTAGTTTGCTCTCCTTTGATGCCATCTTGCAAACCTCACGCAAACTTCAATTTTGAGTGGTAGTAAGTAGATAAACTCTATATCCACCTGACTTTCATCTGCCGGTAATTTGCTTAGGAGTGACCAGTATCATGCAGAGGTTCGTAATTAATTGTAATTCCTTAGATACAGCAACATCGAAGTAACATAATACGGGCATAAGTAAAAGTCGTGGAGACGCACGTGAACACTGATCCGATTACAACACCGGGAGACTCCAGCATGACCCCCAATTTATTTCGACTGAAACGACGACATTTGATTTCACGCACTGAAATGAAGTGAATGCTTGAGACACTGATTTTCCCGGTCAACAGGACGTAATAATTTATTCTCGATTGATGTCATCACGCTAACCTCACGCAAATTTTAATTTCGAGTCCTAGTAAGTAAATAAACACTATATTCACCTGACTTTAATTTTCCGGCAATTAACTTGAGAGGGACAAGTATCATGTGTAGGTCCGTAATTAATCGTAATCACTTAGATACAGCAACATCGGAGAAACATAATAGCAGCGAGGGCAATAGTCGTTGCAACGCATGTGAACTCGTATCCGATCTCACCCCCCCCCCGAGACTCAAGCATAACCGCTTTTTCCTATTTGTCAATTTCCTTAAACAGCTAAACAAGCTGAAACGGTCAGTCCCGGCTGAAGGTGGAGTCATGTGTAGAGTATGTAATATACCATGAGTTTTTATGCCATGATTGTTCCCTAAGTTACCCACTTCTAAAAGAGTAGCAATTGTTTCATAAACTTCTGCAAAGGGATTCTTTTTTGACCGATTAAGATAATAGTTTGATAAGGGATGTGGAAAGCACTTTTAAATAATCCTTTTCTGAAAAAAGAGATTACATGGACAGAAATAGCCTAGTCGACTGGAGATAAAGCATTAAGGCAAAATTAATAGAATATTGGCGTTACCAATAGTAAAACTATTGTCCTTCTTTGATCAATGTGTCCTATCTCTCCATTTTGGGTCTGCTCGATCCGAACTTTTCCATGCTACAAGATAGAAGACAGAAGAGGGAATGCGACCGATTCAGCTTAAATAAAATACACGGTTATATTTACATATCTATTTGACATTATAAGCCGTGATGTGGTGTCAATCTAGGTTCGTTCATAATGCAATCTTCAAGACACATACTCTATTTTCTTATCCGATGCGCCGCTTTTGGTGCAATTCGTGGCTCAACACGTGCGTAACACGCGTAGACATGGATTTGCACTCGTTCGCCACTACATCCCTACCCGTTGTCGGCAGTTTTTAATTTATCAAAGCATGCAGAACGTTCTTTTAGCGTGGAAAGAGGAATTGATATGAATTTTACGAAAGTTTCCTCCCTATTATTGAAATTCACGTTCAAGTTGCCGCCATGAGTTAAGGGCAGTTGTGGCGCTCATATGTCCTCGCAGCGGCAGCGATGTGATCTAAAGAGCCACACAAATAATTTATGCCTATATAATGTATAAGTGACGGAGGGTCCCCGACCTCGCCCTTCAAGGCCGGGCGTCACTGCTGTCGTTAATTTATTCACCCGAGGACATGTAGCGGCAATGAGTAGGTGGTCTCTGCGCTACCGTCACCACGTCAAATCATAATGTTGGAAGGAGACAGAAGGCACCAGAATGGAGGGTTTATTGTGCACAGAAACTGGAGTTGTCCTCTCAGGCGGCAGCGGCCACTGGTGAAGCCAGGGCTGGTGTGGACTGGTGTTATCTGCGACCGTCTGTGATAATGGGTTCGGGCGAGGATCCGAAACGTCAGACCAACAAACTTCTTGTTCCAGTGATCGCATCTTCTTCAGAAGCGACCAAATGCATTGCTGCGGAGCTAGGTGTTGGAATTGCACACTGTCCCAAAGCCACCATGCGCAATAGGGTCGTGAAAATCAAAGACCGCTTAAAGCCTGAAGGGCTAGAGTGAGTATTCCTGTGGTGACCAAGGCGGAGCGAGTGTGTTCTGTGAGCTAAAATTACGAAGTCAAATCTCATGTCGTGAGGAGAAGACGAAGGGCACCTGAATGAGGGGTTTAATGTATGCAGAACACGGAGTAGTCCTCTCAGGCAGTAGTGGCCACTGGCGAAGCCAGGGCTGGTGTTGACTGCGTCCAGTCAGGCCTGAGAGTCCTTGAGACAGTGGTGGCAGCCGTTTTTGTAGGCTCGCGGGCCAAGCTCAAGTGGTGTCCAGTCAGTGTGTGTTGCATTTGCCGAGGGGTGGTGTCCCAGTGGCTTAGGTTGTGGTTGCAGGGGAGGGGTGCGTTCGAGTGGTCTCATGGGCAGCTGCGGCTGTGCCGACGCAAGTATGCCCGAGCTGTCGGTCCTGTGACTTACCGGTCAGCGCGTCTGGAACGGATCACTGAAAAAGGGTGGATGACCTTGAGGCAGTGAGGTCTTCAACAATGACGCCATATCGGTCATGATGGCTGCCCGCCACAAACATTCGCTCTGTCCATTCATAGCCGTATTAATTCCTAGCGTCAAACTCTGGATTTTTTTGGACTGACTGAGTTTGGGTGCAGTTCGACTACCGCTTTTGACGTTGGCCATCGTGTGATTTGCGCGCGAACTAGTTTACAGTTACAGCAGACTTGCGCCGCATCTACTGCACCCCCCCCTTCGTCACCCACTTGAACCTCGTGACAAGACAGAGTCAATAAGACAGAAAGCGGCTGACAAATACACACAATCCGTCCGCGCGTGCTCCACACGTCACGTTCACAGTAGGGACTATAAATGCGTCTGTGGTCCCGAATGGGCGGGGGTCATGGAGGCCAACCTGAGAAGATGCTGTTGCAGTCTAGATCCTGAGAGGAGGATCAGGTTTTTTGGTCAGTCTTCGGCCTTCAATGCCACCGATTTTAGAGTGTTTAGGCGCATCACACTATTTTGATTGAGGAATAAATGCTGCTAGTCGAGCTCAGTCTCCCTGTCCTCTTTCGTGCAGCGGTCGATTGCCGGGGTCAGTCTACCAAACGATGTTGAGACCGGGTGAAGGAGTAAAGCAGGCCGTTTACGCGTGCCCCACACAACCCGGCTCTTCAGAACAGCACACGAAGTTCTCAAACACAGACGGTGAGCTGCACGGACATCACGTGCATCAGACTTCTATAGAGGCCACGTGCAAAAGGAGTCAAGGTGCATGCTTCCCAATTACTTGATAAGTGCCGCTTGCGCACTCGAGGTGAGTAAAGTGAGACGGGCTCGTGTGTTGCGTGTGAGCTGGTGAGAAGAGATGTGGTGGTGTGGTTTGGCCAGCGATGGTTTATCATGAGGTTTTAAAGATGCGAATGACTAAATATGTGTCGAGAATGCGAGTGGTAGAGATGATGGCGATGGGTAATTCCGACACTGGTTCGCCAGTCTGTGCGTGACGCATTCACAAGTGACCGATCAAGCCGATGCGTGATGTGAAGGGGCGATCGCGATGGGGATAGGTTGAGATCGAGCCCACATTGCTTGTGGTGGGGGCGGTGATGATGGAGGTGGAGCTTGGTGAGTGTTTTCACGGGTGGTGGAAGTACGAGATTTGGTGGTAGTCGTTGTCGTCGTCGTCTCAGAGGTTATGACAGGGATGATAGGGAAGGTAGGCCCCGCAAACGGGCCACCTGGTAGATGCGTTGGACCAACACGGAAGCCATGTCGGATTCTGGCATGCATTATCGGATTTGCGACCCGTAACAAATGCCAGCAATTCGGAGCGCGGTGACAGACACGGTTGCCGGCAGACGTCGCGCACACTAGGACCCCTGCTGTCCCCGATTGTTGTTGTTGGTCAAAAACCTGGTCATTTGCTGGGTGGATCAGGGGTTGTGGAGTGGAGCGCCAAGATGCGGGCTCGACCGTGTCATCCATCTGCCCCCCCCCACCTTCGCGTTCGGCTTTTTTGACTCTTTCTTGACACCGGATCCAGGTGAAGGAGGAGGAGGGAGTGCGCTGTATGCTGTGCAAGTCTACTATCACTATAAACTAACTCACGCAAAAATTACGGCCCTTGCTCCATCATGCTGTGGAGCACACGGTGGTGGAGGTGGTCATCGTCATGCACGTCGCGGGCAGAGGTGACGAAGGCAGCATGTGGGGTCTATTGAATGATGTTGCATCGGATCCGGAGATGTCTGTGAAGTCAATCCATGCTCGGAATGTTCGTTGATAGTTAGGGCATTTTCGAGGAGTTGAAAGTTATCGCTGTGGGTCGGAGGCGGTTGAGGTCTTTGAACCACCCTTTTGGCATTGACAGCGGCGATCCCGTTAACTTCGTAGATTGCTGACCCAGTCTTTACTTCTCTTCTCCTGACCGGATGATATTGCGCAAAGTCCCTCGGGGTCACGAAGTTAATTTATAGAGTCCTGAAAGACTTGGGTGTGCGGGCAACACCTTCTCTAAAACCATCGCTCCACTGCTTTAAGGTAGCCAAATCCGCCATGCCAGTTCTTTATCTTGTCAAGAGAGCTTTTTCTACTTTAGTTGAGAAGTGCTTTGTTAAAGCCTTTAGGACATTTGTACGGCTACAGCTAGAGTTCGCTATTCAGGCGTGGAAATCCTGGACCTCTAAAGATCTCAGCATCCTTGAGAAAGTTCGAAGGTGGGCAACCAAACTCGTAAGTGGACAGGGTTCACTATCCTGTGAAACACGAGTAACCAATCTCGACCTTTTTGCTGTGAGTTACAGACAGCTAAGAGGGGACCTTATAAAAACATTCCGGAGAATGAATGTTGGATGCTCCCTTATTGCCTTTTGTCGGCTTTTAATCAGGAAAGAAGTATATTACTAGCCGCCTGTCGTCAGTTATTTAATAGTACGCGGTTATCCGCTGTGGGTGATGGACTTCGGCCCAAATATTCATGCATAAAAACTCTAGTCTGAGCCTATAGACCTTGAATAAACTGATCTACTCCAACTTCGTAGATAATTTCTGAGGAAATTAAAAGGCGACAATTTGTAAATTGAAGTATCTACCAGAAAACACAAGAGGAATGATGGGGACCCACTCACGAGCCAAACCCCTTGCAGCTGCACCATACAGCGGCAGAATATCGATGAAACACGCGTGTATGGGCTTTTGGCTAGTACTTGTGCTGTTAGTATGGTATCACCTTACTCTAAAATTACTGCCTGTATTTCAGTAATGTTTGTTTTTTATTATTGCCCCAGGTCCGTTGAATGTGAGTGTTGGCATTCAGTTCGTCTCCGTCAGAAACCGAGATAGCACCAATTATCCATAGACAGACTACTGTACAGCACAATTAGTAACTTTATTGTCTTTAACACTTGGAACAGTTCGTTTATCTGTCTGGTTTCAAAAACTTTACCAATCTGAAAAAACCTCTGTGGCTGTTTGATGTTTCCATTCTCCATTTTTTATATAATTCGTTTCCTTTTAACAAATAGGAAGTTCAAAGTTTCAACACCTATGTTTCCCTCAAATAAACTGCAACTGAATACAGTCGTCGTCCAATCGTTCGCTCTCAAAAACTAATGCTGTCGTAAAAACGTTTTTCTTCTTCCACATAACCGCTAGGACACGTGATATTAGGACAAAAAAGTTGGCTAAACTACAACTGCAAAGGGCTTCTCTTGAGTACCTGAAAACCACTCTTTGCAATATGAGGGATGATTCCGCCACCTACAAGAAGAACCTTCTCACTGAGATTGCTTCTGCTGATCACGAACTGTACTATGCTCACTGGCAATGGCAAATAACCTGAGAACTTCATATCATTGCCTACTTTGTTGGAAGTACAGTTAATGACCTTACTCACGAGATGTGTCGAAATTTACGAATGATTGCCAATCACTCGCAAACCGACAACATTTCATGAGTCTAATGTCTCTGTTAATTAAGTACAAGTTTAAAAGAATTAAAAACGCATAAGAAATATTGAAGGCAGCGTTGCGATGTTTAGAAATGCCGGTTTATTTTTAGAAAAGCGCAATATCCAAAAAAACGTCAGAAATGGCTTTAATTTAGTAAACTCCGTTTTTAGATGTACAAAATGTATTTTCATACAGAAATCGTAATAAATATGAAATTGGACATCAAATAACGTCTAATAACAGTGTTTTGGTGAATGTTACATCTACATATCATTCAGGAATTAGTGTGATCTCATAAATGACGGTTTTTAAAATGCCTACATTCTAAGTGTAGATTCGAAAACAGTTTTTCAGGGTTTCGTGTTATCCACGACTCTTTTGAATTAAATGAGATGGAGTTCAACAAGAGAAAGTAGATTTTTCTTGATTTCTTCAATGGGGACATCGTAGGAATAAACGTTTTCATAAGGTAACATGCCATGAGGCCAGTCGGTGTCTAGTAAATTTAAATAGAACTAGCAGGCGTTATCGTAAACATACCATTTTTGTTTATAGAGAGAACTTTTCTTTCGTTAAACAAACTTTCA
>CACRXP010000248.1:72500-82637 GCA_902702965.1 Spirometra erinaceieuropaei | reverse complement strand
TCCTTTCGTACCTCTGGTAAAATGAATTGGCCACTTATTGCAAGCATAGGTGGTAGTCCTCGAGTAAGCATTTATGCCACCCATCCGCGACAGCCGGCGCACAAAGAGCACCATTCAATGAACAAATACTAACCTGCGCTTGATCGCACACTCTCGATAAGCCAGCTACAGGTGGTCCTGGAAGTCCAAAAGTTAACCAAAGTGAACCCCACAGGCTGGTAAACTTATACTAGATGGGCTAATTCATGAAATGTCAACAGAAATTTCGAAATGCGTTTTCGTTTCGAAAAGATTAATTAAGTACGGTTGTAAAACCAATCATCATGCTGCATAATTCTATAATAATTCAGCTACCCCAAAACGCCGGCTTTAGAATCAAACTTCTTTTTGGCTGCATCCGAAAAACCATACTCCGTAAAAAGTGTCTACTTGTGCAGCATGTATTTTTTTCATCGATTTTCGATGCCCTTAAGCACTCAATTATATTCCATGAAAAACATGCATAAAAACATTAATGCTTTTTGCTCATTCAGTTGACTATTATTTCTTATTTCAATTTTAACCTCGAACGTAGGGTATAATTCGGTTTTCAATTTTCTATTTGTGGGACTTTTAAATTCCCTGAAACGGCCGTTCATAAATCGTCATGTCTCTGCATGTACCAATGTGGCTTTTAAAGTTAACAAGGTGGCTCAAGGCCACCTCTCAATTTTATGAACTTTATATAGTCCCCCTTTATTCCCGTTATAACCTTCTTTTGAGTGTAAATTTGAAAGAGGACGTAATTTGCTCCCTATGAGCAAACAAATGAATATTTTATGCATGTTTTCCATGAAATATATTTAAGGGCATCGAAAATCGATGAAACAAATCATACTACATAAGTGGTCGTCTTTTACAGAGCACGTTTTTTAGATGCAGCCAAAGAGAAGTTTGTTGAAAATCCGGAGTCCTGAGATAACTGCATTATTATAGAATTATGATGCACGATGATTGGTTTTGCAACCCTACTGAATAATTCTTACCGAAACGGAAAAGCATTTCGGAATTTCTGTTGAGATTTCATGAGTAAGCCCATTTACATTAAGTAGGGTTATAAAAACTAGTCACCGTGCAGCATAATTTAGTTACCGCAGAATGCTGGCTTTCGAACGAACCCTTTTTCCGGCTGCATGCAAAAATTATACTCTACAAAAAATGACATGCATTTTTCTCATTGATTTTCGATGTCCTTAAAAGTTCAATTATGCTCCGTTGAAACACATGGATAATGGTATTTATTTTCTTCCGCTTATTCGGAAGAGAAGTACGTCTTTTCCAAATTTTATATCCGAAGGTAGGGTATAGGTCGGATTTAAAAAGTTTCTAATTGTGAGATTTTTAATGCCGTGAAATTGCCGTTCATAAAACTCTATATCTCAATATGTACCAATGTGACTTGTAGAGTCAACAATATCTACTGCTAACTTTTATGAATACCATATGGTGTCCTCTTAATACCATAGAGAAGTGTATAGTTTTCCTTACGCGGAAAATATGTGGCTTGTAATTCGGAAACCATGAATGCATCTGTAAAGGCAGGTCGGGGCTTAAAACTATTTGAGAATTGGAAAAATCTTTGAAAACCGAATTATGCACTTCCTTCGAGTATACAATTGGTAGAAGACGTAATTTTCTATCAAATATGCAAGAGAATGTATATCATTATGCATGGTTTTCTATGAATTATAATTGGATTTTTAAGGGCATCTAGAATCGATGAAAATGTCATTCTACAAAGTTTTCATTTTTTTCATAATTTGGTTATTGCATGTGGCGGAAAAGCGGTTCATTCGAAAGATGGGATCGCGAGGTCACTGAATTATTGTAAAATTATGCTGCACGATGATTAGTTTTACAACTGCACTTAAGTAATGAATTCGAAACGAAAGCGCATTTCGAAATTTTTGTGGACATTTCATGGGGTAGCCCACCTACTGTACGTTGGATCGAAAGGTAAACATAAAAGCATTGGGGCATTCGGCAGACGACATTTATCAGTAGACGAGACAAATATAACCGCGGAAAAATTTCATTAAATGGATCGTATCATTCCCTTCCAGGAATAATTATGAGGTGATTCAGCAATTTTTGGTGGAGAATTAATCTATTGACGTTTATGCTAATATTCGTGTGATAAGGTTGCGTCGAATTCGGATGTTTGTCAGTCACCCTTGACAGGCAGATATGTGTCAAATAGGAGAAAGTGAGTTTGAGCATGAAACGTCGACTGTGTTCGTACGTTATTTAAAAGACCGTTTTGCTTTTGTCTATGCAAAGATCCAGAAGACCAGTTAGCGAACATAAGTTTGCTTTCGATAAATTCTTATCAGGCCAGTACATTAACATGGACACAAGATAGAAGAGAAAAACATGTCAGGTGTTAGAGAAATCGATCAAAGTTCGTAGTAAACCACAGGCGGAGTGAATGAATATGGGAGGTAGGTTTCCATAGTCAATGTCAGGGGCGGGAAGAGATCGAAAGCGCGCGGAGAGTTACATGGTCAATCTGCTTTTGGCCACGGTAGGTGCGGAGCCTGAACGTGGTTATTCTGCGTGCATAAGATCGGTTCTCGTAACCCGATGGCTGTCGCTTCTGCTTTGTTAACGGCTGCTAGGCCGGTGGCCTAGGATAGCTCGACGGGACCTTATAATAGACGCGAAAAGCCTCGCTGGTGTCCATGCGATGTCCGGAATCAACACCATGCGCGAGAAAAGCGCTGTTCCTACTCCTAGTTTGACCATTTCCCAGCCATGCTGGGATGTGGTCTCGTATTGTTTTGGGTCGCGCCGATAATACGACAAGTAGTGTGGTCTTACACTCGTGGGCGTTGTTTAAATTTCCTTTGCACTTATTCAGCAGAATGAAGTTGAAGATGTAGTAGAGCATAGTTCGGTGAAAATGTCGTTGGATAAGGTGACATCTGATTATTTTGTATCGTAAAGGCTATAGACGAATGTATTCACCAAAGGAGGGGTGTGAGGATATGGCAGGAAGGGGGGGGGGGTGATGGCAATCAGTGCCAGTGACGGGGCGAGAACGAAAGGGCGCGGAGAGTTGCATGATTAGTGGACTTGACCACGGTGGGAGCGGAGCCTGAACGTGGCGCTATTATGGGCTCGCCGCTCGGACCCCTCCTAGTCGATTTCTTCATGGCAAGTTTGAGAAATTCTGATTAAGCAATCAGATTAATTAGCTTAAATACTACGGTCGCTACGTTGAAGACATCTTAGCAATCATCAACACAGGTACCGACATACCTGCCGTCTTTAATGCGGTAAATCGGACCATCCCCAACCCCGAGGTGTACAACGCCTGGGGTTCATTATTGTGACCTTATCATTGAACTACTGACTCGTTTTCCTGTCGGTTGCGATCAGGGATACAGTAGGTGGGCTAACTCATGAAATGCAAACCGAAATTCCAAAATGCGTTTTCGGTTCGAAAAGATTAATTAAGTAGGGTTATAAAATTAAACGGCCTACAACACAATTCTATAATAATTCAATTACCTCAGGATGCCGACATTCGAGTGCATTTCCTTCCGGCTGCATGCAAAAACTGCACTGTGGAAGAAATGACTGCTTAAGAAGCATGAATTTTTCTCATTGGTTTTCGATGCCCCTAAATGTCCAACTATACTTCATAGTAAAGATGCATAAAAATATTCATTTTTTGCTCATTCAGTAGATAATGACGATTAATGAACGGCCATTTTACGGTATATAAAGGTCCCACAATTAGAAACTTTTTGAAACTAAATTATTTCTGAATTATCTACTGAATGAGCGAAAGAATGAATATTTTTATGCATATTTTCGATGAAATATAATTGGACATATAGAAGCATCAAAAATCAAAGAGAGAAATGCATGCTACTTAAGTAGTCATTTTTACACGGTGTAGTTTTTGCATGCAGCCAAAAAAAAATTTATTCGAACGCCGGCATCCTGAGGTGACTGAAATAATATAGAATTCTGTTACAGACTGACATGCTTTACAAACCTACTTAATTTATCTTTTCGGTACGAAAACGCATTTCGGAATTTCAGTTGACAATTCATGAGTTAGCCCACTTACTGTATTTACTACGGTAGAGGGGCGCACATCGATTGCTTTACAGAAATTACTCATTCCACTATGCCTCAGGGCTCCCTCTCGATCTCGCCAGAAGCCGCGCGTAATGTAGACTCGTGAACGAACCCCAAGGCACAGCGGGACGAGTGAGTTCCGTAACGTGCTTGGTGCGCGCCTGTCAAAAGTAGTGTGGTCGACAAGACAAAGATTCCCAATCAAAAGTCAGGGAAGACGGAGTGAGTTGGACAAACTTTACTGTTTTGGAAGTGCGTACACAAAGGCTCTGTAGGCCGTCGCTGCGAGCGCGCTCTCCAGGCAAGTTGTTGTTGTCTTTGTCCGCCTTCGAGGTGCCGAGACCCAGCGCATGTGTGCATTTTGCTGTCTCCGCGTCCGCAAGCCAATCAGAGGGGGGCAACGTTGATTGGCCTGGAGCAATCGCGAGGCTTGTGACAAGCCTCGCGTGTCCTAGCAGCGTATCGACAAGGAGTGTGAGGCGGACAAAAAGAGAGCGTGACAAAGTCGGAGGGTAAGGAGACGCGAACGGGTGCACGCCCCGATACTAGTGGCAAGTCGTCTTGTTGAAACGTCTTATATTTGTTTTTCTTTTCTGATGGAAAATAGATTCAGCTGCATTTCAAGGACTTATCGCTGGTGACCTCTGACTCGGTGAACGTGCGGAAACAACTGGCACGACTTCCAATAGAAGCTCAGACTAGTAAACCAATAAAGCAAGGGTAAGTGTTAAATCCTCTAATGACTCAGCCGAAGTCTGTTTCGCTGACCAAGCGGATCATGTGTTTATTTTATTAGTAGCTGGTAGTATGTAATAGCCAACAAATGTCTAACACAGTGCGTGACCTATCTCATGAAATGTTGGCTGAAATTTTGAAACGCGTTTTCGATTAGGAGGAATTACTTGGTGGAGGTTGTGATATTGATTATCTTAAGGCATACTCTTATAATATTTTGGACTCGGCAGGATGTCGGCTTTTAAATGCACTTCTTTATAATCTCCTGTAGAAAGCGTGCTCGGTAAAAATGACTACTTAAATATCCTGCATTTTTCCCATTGATTTTCGATGGTCTTGGAAATTCAAATATATTTTATAGAAACCAGAAACAAAAATGTGCT
Organism: Spirometra erinaceieuropaei; assembly: GCA_902702965.1. Classification (NCBI taxonomy): domain Eukaryota; kingdom Metazoa; phylum Platyhelminthes; class Cestoda; order Diphyllobothriidea; family Diphyllobothriidae; genus Spirometra; species Spirometra erinaceieuropaei. The sequence continues at coordinate 77,388 of CACRXP010000248.1, read as the reverse complement.
TTCTTTCAGTCAATCAATAGAGAATCACGTCCTCTTTATATTTTATACTTAAGGAAGGAGTATAATTAGGTTTTAAAAAAGTTTCTAATTATGAGACTTTTTAAGACCGCGATATGTCCATTCACAAAGCATCATACCTGACCGTTTGCCACTGCTCCTCATGAAATATACAACATGGGCTGCATCCATTGCAAAATTTTATGGACCCTGTATAATATCTCTTTAATGACATACAAAAATATGGGATTTTCTTTACGCGGAACGCATGCACCTTGTAGAGGGTAATCACTAAGCGTTAATGTAACGAATGATCAGGCTCCACATTTTTCAGCAATCAGAAAACTTTTTTAAAACCTAATTATACTCCTTCCTTAAGTATAAAATATAAAGGAGACGTGATTCTCTATTGATTGACTGAAAGAAAGCACATTTTTGTTTCTGGTTTCTATAAAATATATTTGAATTTCCAAGACCATCGAAAATCAATGGGAAAAATGCATGCTATTTAAGTAGTCATTTTTTACCGAGCACGCTTTCTACAGGAGATTATAAAGAAGTGCATTTAAAAGCCGACATCCTGTCAAGTCCGAAATGTTACAAGAGTATGCCACAAGACAAGCAGTATTACAACCGCGACCAAGTAATCTCTCCTAATCGAAAACGCATTTCAAAATGTCAGCCAACAGTTAATGAGATAGGTCACACACTGTAGCTCAAAATTGAAAGTCTGTTTATGTGTCCTTTATTTCGCGTACGAATTTCTTTCCAAACCGTCAGGAACTTCCAAGTTCTGTCGATTACTTCTTTACTTTCGATAAAAGCGTGCGAAATATTCTAAGAGTCTGTTTCAGAGCAGTTTTTTCCATGGGGCGAACATCTAACAGGTTCACAAATCTAAGTCCTTGGTTTTGGCATTTGAGGTTGCAGTTCTATTCAGTTTATGATCCATACAACAGCTTATTTGGATTTTTGTTGTAAAAGTCATCTTTTACGCCTGAAACTCGATCAGATTATGTTTGTATTCACAAATAATCGGCTCGGATGACGCGGTGGACAAACAACTAATACTTCTTTCATTTAAGACGGTATGATGGTGAACATTCAATAGGCACCAACGCCGGTCAAACGCCGCCTAGTGCCATAAAATGCGCTTGAGGAAAAGAAGCTTGCTTCAATTAGTTGTCGTTTTGATGACCAAGAAGTCTGGTTTGTGCAATTAAAGAAAACACACCCGTCCCAGGCATTTCACAGGAAAAACCAGAGGAGTTAGTCGTTTGAAGTGAAAGTTTATTGGCCCGAGACTGGGGTCTGAGGGTCATCGTGAAAACAATCGGTTTCATAAGCTAGCAGACTTCCGCTAGCATTGCACGAGTTTGAACAAATATCACGCACCTAATGCGCGCAGTACGCCTGTTTCCGGATGCAAGGCTGGAAATGCGGTGTGCGTTGGGTTTGAGACTTCCTGCGCGGCTCCTTCGTAGACTGCCTCATGGACACTGACAGCATTAAGATTTACATAAGCAAAGTTTTTTCTTCTTTTTGGCCGCTTGCTTAGAAAGCCTTAACTATCCTCACACAATGACTGCTTTCTACAAAAAATATAGAAGAATGGATATGAGCCGCTGTTTTTTTCCGCTCCTCATTCATGAACGATTGGTCTTAACTATATATCAGTTAACCTATTTTATTGGCAATATACTGGTTTTTATCCCCTATGTTTGTCTAAATTAATAGTTTAAGGTCATATATACAGTGCGTGACCGATCTCATGAAATGTTGGCCGACATTCTGGAATGCGTTTCTGATTAGGAAGGATTACTTAAGTGGGGTTGTTATACTGATTATCATACAGCATAACCCTATAAAATTTCAGACTCATCAAGATGTCGGCTTTTGAATGCACTTCTTTGTGACCTCCCGCAGAAACCACAATCGGTGAAAATTGACTATTTAAATAGCATGCATGTTTCCTATTGAGTTTTCATAGTCTTATAAATTCAAACATATTCTACAGAAACCATGCACGAAAATATGCTCTCGTTTTCTCATTTGGTAGAAAATCATATTATCTTTATATTTTATGCACGAAAAAAGTGTTTATGTTGGTTTAATTAAAGTTTCTAATTAGGAGATTTTTAAGACCGTGCGATGTTCATGCATGTAAGACTGCACATGTTCGTTTAATTTTGCTCCTCATGGAATGTATGACACAGCCCGGTTTCATTGCGAAATTTTACGAAATGTATGTGGTATCTTCTCGAAGGCATAGAGGAATATACGATTTTACTTACGCGGAAAGCATGCGCCTTGTAGACTGAAATTTTTTAACGCTGATGCAATGGCGGATCAGGCTGAAAATTATTTGAGAATTGGGAAACCTTTTTAAAACCTAAACAGACACATTTTTTTGGACATCAAATATAAAGCCAATGTGAGTTCCTGCCAATTGAGAAAAAAGGCATATTTTTATGTATGGTTTCTGTAAAATATATTTGAATTTTTAAGACCATTGAAAATCAATAGGAAAAATGCATGCTATTAAGTAGTCATTTTTTACCGAGTGCGGTTTCTGCGGGAGGGCATAAAGACGTGCATTCAAAAGCCGACATCCTGGGGAGTCCGAAATTTTACAGGGTTATGTTGCATGATGATTAATATAAATACCTCGCTTAAGTTATCCTTCCTAATCGGAAACACATTCCGGAATTTCGGTCAACATTTCATGAGATCGGTCACGCATTGTAAATTGCGTTAGCGCAATTTCGAAGAACATACAATCTGACGTAATTTTTGCACCGAATTTACAAGCGATTGTCAGTGATGTCGATAGTTATATTTTGCGGCTAATATGTTGCATTTTTAATCCTTTCGTGTTATTTGTTTCGCGTACCCATATCTATTCGCGGCAAATGGAAGGCCTTTTTGCTGAAAATTTTGGAAGATAGTTTCAAAAAAAGGATTGCTTTGCTCCCCTTCTCTTTATTTTTGATTTTATGCAATTGGGCGTTTCTAATTTGATAACAATGACTGTGCCTGCATGTGTTTCTTACCCTGAACGCACCAACTATGAATTTACTTTTCCTGTCCAATTTGGCCTGTAGCGACGCTTAGGGATAACACGTTTGTTCGTCTAATTGTGCAAATCCATTTGTCTGTTTTTTTGCCTTTGTTTAGTCATGCTGAAACGAATTGGGATCTGAATCTAAACGAAATCTTCATTAAGTTTCTGCCCGAGGCTACAGCGCCATGTGACGTGCATGAGTACTTCTCTAAATTCGGTCCAATCACGGAAATCCGAGGGCCATGGCACAAGATGGGACCAGATCCCATCCTCTATGGATTCGTCAATTTCCTTGAAACGGAGTCTGTGAGAAGAGTACTTGAGACCCAACCGCACCAGCTAGGCGGGAACAGAATCGTTGTTCGTATGACAAGAAAAAATTCTACGATCTGTCAAGGGTGAGATTCTGGTTTTCAAAAAATTGCTTCTCTCTCAGGCACAGAATTGTGTTACGATGGGGCGGTAGAGTTTCATACATGTCTCTCGCTACAAACAACAAAGGCGTTTTTTGGTAAATAGGATTGGCTAATAGGCCAATCTGCTGTATCGACTATGCGTGTTCGATTACCCTGGTTCGAGTTACGATGTAAAAGATGTTTACATACCTTGCCTGTGAGGCTGCAACGGCAACATAAAAGAAATCGTCTAAAAAGTACAGTGCACTGGTTTTGGTAGCCGAACTGAAGAATTCCTATCGACCCGTGTGCATGAGCACCAGGCAGTCTAATGGAACGCGACACTTTACTGCGTGATGCTATGCCAAACTGAACGCATTTCACTGAAGAAAACCAACATTTTCGCGCCTGCCCAGCGAAGAATGACCTCGAGCTCCTTAGACCAATGCCATCAGACGAGAAACTGACTAACAGATATGCCGGTTTAGATGTCAGCGACAATATTTTCTCAGGGTCGATTAAAGACTGCTACGGCTAAAACCGTACAGGTAACTGAAATACGGAAATGCCTATTGACATAAACGACAACGAACGACAAAGTCTTTCGTTAGTTTCTATAGGGTGCAAACTGTCTTATGTATATTTTCCACTTGTTTGACGATGCGTTGGGAAATTCTTTCGTAAACTTGCTTAGTGAAAGTTATTTCGTTTCTGAGGAGCTTTGGCCAATTTTAACTAGGACCCTCCAGATGTCAATTCCTGAAATGTTTTATTTGGGAAAAATAAAACTTTTAACGAGTAACTTGGCGAGACTGGCCATTAAGCTTGTCTTCAAACTTTGGGGGCATTCAGAAATAATTAGATAATCTAAAGATGTTGTGGCAGAATTTGAATAATTCAAAATCAAACACATATGAGTTACGTAAGCCCGGTAGTCATCTTGTGGATTGTAGGTGCATTACTTAGGAAATCCTGCCTGGGCAGTCAACTTACTTCACTTTCAGTTTCAGTTTATTAAGGGAAATATAAGCGATCGCCTTTGAACTCCCTATTGGTAACAAGTCGTCGGAGAAAAACTTTGATACGTTAGAAGGTGAAAAATGGATTTTGTGCACAATCTCGGACAGCTGGACTGCTGACGTCCGACCTAAAAACTTTGGGACCATCGAGCCAAAAAGCTCTGGATCCATACAAGAAGGCGTCCACAAATTGCACCGTTGCGCAGTTTACACAAGAGACGTTGGTGAGGAACGCTGTCGAAGGCATTTTTGAAGTCGATGTAGATGGCGCGCACCACATTACCTTCATCGGGTGCTTTGGTTCAGCGTTCAAGCGTAAAGAGCAGATTCGTGAGGCAGGACATAACACTTTGAAAGCCGTATTGGGCACCAGAGAGGAGGTGATGCTACTCGAGGAACTGCATCAAGGCCTT
>CACRXP010000248.1:56040-67258 GCA_902702965.1 Spirometra erinaceieuropaei | reverse complement strand
AAATTGCAACTTTAAAGAACAGGGACCTTGGGATGTCTAATTCTGCTTATGTTGTTGTTACCCAGCGGCACCACCAGCACTTCTCTCCCGCAGGAGACATTGATATCAGTAAAATAAAATCGCCCTACTTCATTTATGTTAGAAGCATTCGTTTGAACCTCATGCTTTGTCGAGAAATGTGGAAAAGTCTTACTGCCTGATAACGTAACATTTTGATTTAACAACAAAAAACACATACTGTAAACAATTAAAGGATATCGCAAGAGCAACTGCTTGTCGCCAAATATTTAATGACTAATACTGACTGGCCTCCGTGATGCCTAGTATTTGGCGACGTACATTATGCGCGTTTCATGGGCCCCCGTGGGATCAGCAGCGTACATAAGTGTTTACGTTCTCTAGTGGTGATCACGTGTTTTGGTTCTAGAACAGAGCTCAAAATTCAAGCGTAATCACCCATGTTCAGCCTCATCCACATCACGCCTAAATTCTTCCGTATTTCGCGTCTTCCGGAAAAACCTTGAACCAGAAGGATTCTTTCCCCGACGTAGGAAATTTTGCTTCATACAAGTTACCCGGGGAAACTTGTATAACAAGACAGAGTCAGTCCGTCAGTGGTATACAAAATCAAAAGTAAGCTCACCCACTCAATGGGGCAACGATCTGACCAATCACATCTGCGACGTCATGAGGTCAGATACTCACGTACGCGTTGGCTGGGTCTTGCTTGCAAAATGACTTCGTAGTTTAAGACAATTTTCAAGTTTTGACTGCTGCATCAGAGGTTCTGAGGAAGGCTGTAATTTGTCAGTTTTCAGGGAGCATCCCTCCGGTTTTTCTGTTTACCTCAGAAAAGATAAGGTTTAACTAACAGATTAGTATTTTTTATCACGTCACAGACCTCGAATGAGAATTGGCATGTCGGAAGAAGGCGCCTCCACCTCAACTCCCAACACAAGGACTATATATGTCGGTTGGCTAACGCCGAACACTACTGAAGCCGATTTAGTAGCCTACTTTACCAAGTTTGGTAATGTCACCAATACGGAGATAAAAACTGACAAGTTCACCAAGGAGTCTCGAGGCTTCGGTTTTGTCACCTTCGAGGACAATAAGGCTTTCGAGAACGGCGTTATGGAGGCATGTCATCTCCTAAACGGTTGTCGCATCAATGTGAAGCCTGCGAAGCCATATACTCATCACACCCATTGATATTCTGACTGTGGATGGTATTACGTTTTTAGCTAATGTTCCACAGACTGACAATCCTTCATGTGGTTGGCTTTCACTTTTGGAAATGTTTTTCGTTCGGTCCAAAACCTCTTCACCGTACTATTTACCATAATTCTTTATTGGTTTATCCGCCTTTTTTTTTTCAAGAAATTGTAGATTCGCTTTTATTGATTCTGTGAATAAGGAAAGATGTTTCACTGTCAAGATGGGTCGAATTCTTAACAGCCCAGGTTATCTAGTATTTCTGTTAAAAAATGCATTCAGTCTAGGCGTTGAAGCTACTGCTGACTAGGTAGTCATCAAAGTCCACCACCACTACAACCGCCACCGCCACAACACCCTGAGTTCCCTTGCCTAGCTTTAATAAGAAATGACTTCTCATCCTTTTCGGTTCCCAGTAAAGGAAAACCCAGCCGATTCATCAGACGATAGTCCCCTTCAGTAATATACCTATCATTCTCATAATTCTGGTAGAAAATACGTTCTGGGGTAGAATTATCAATTAGGATTTGTCGTGCCTTGAGAATTCTACCCAAAGTTTTCACAAAAACTTCTGGCGAAATCAAAAGGACTATGAAACATTTAAAAAAAATTCAAGAAGTCATGTTTTACAAACGCACCTTTCTGATTATTCATACTCAGGCCGGTTCAGAAATAAAATGAAGACTAGAGTAGCAAAAGCTTAAATTGCCAATGAACAGTAAGTATTGGGAGAGGGTTGAGGACGTTCAGAGATCAGGGGTTAGGGTCTGGTTCTGCCAGGGGCTTAGGGAGGGAAAGCTGGAGGAGGAAGATATCTTAAAGTCGGCCATGTCTCTGTTTCGTCGCTGTAAAGCGACGTAGCAAGGGGTGTGTGCATAAGCTGGGTTCATCGTCGGCCAGAGAAAACTTAGTGCTTGTATGAACGCGCTGTGCAAACGCAAGGTTGGTTTGGCCAACTGCATGGCCACTGCCTCTGTCGTCGCAAGCATCCACTGACGCAGAAACTCAGAATGTCTCGCCGGTACTTCATAGATGATTTGGAATGCTTGATTGACGTCTACCTGACGACGGCTGTCAACCACGTGAGCCAAAAATGCGCTAGGGAGGGACTTTTCTATACCTTAGTCTAGCCAGGCAGGGTAGTGCTCTCGCATCCGTTTGGATAAACGCACCACAAAAGCAACTGAAGGTGTAAATGCACATTGAAGAGGTCTGAAAAGGCAAAATGCACAACATCTAAGACGTCAGAAAATTCTCATATCAGTATGTAACAACATGTTTCATGAGCTACAGAAGGTGGGCTAACTTATGAAATTTCAGCCGAAGTTCCGAAATGCGCTTTTGTTTCAAAAAGATTAATTAAGTAGAGTTGTAAAACTAATCATTTTGCAGCATATTTCTATAGTGATTCAGTTACCTCAGGGTGTCGGCTTTCGAACGAACTTATTTCCGACTAAACGCAAGAACTATACTCTTTAATTGTGGAACTTTTAAATGCCGTGAAATGGCCGTCCATAAATCGTAATATCTCTGCATTTACGAATGTGGCTTGTAAAATTAACAATATTACTCAAATCTACCGCTTAATTTCATGAACTCTACATAGTCGCCCTTTATCACCGTAGAGAAATGTGTGGTTTTCCGTACGCGGAAAATATACGGCATGTAGTTTGGAAGCCCTGAATCCAAGTGTGACGGTAGAGAGTGTTCAAAATTATTCGGGAATCGGAAAGCTTTTTTAAAACCAAATAATATTCCTCATTCGAGCATAAAATTAGAAGACGTAATTATCCACCAAACGATCAAAATAATGAATATTTTTATGAATGTTTTTTATTAAAAATAATTGAAATTTTAGGGGCATCTAGAATCAATGAGAGAAATTCATGCTACATGAGTAGTCATTTTTTACAGAGTGTAGTTTTTGCATGCAGCCGGAAGGACGTTCACTTGAAAGCCGGCATTCTGAGATAACTGAATTTTTATGGAATTTTGTTGCAGACTGACTAGTTTTACAACCCTACTCAATTAAACTTTTCGGAACGACAACCCATTTCAGAAGTTAGGTTGACATTTCATGAATTAGCCCACCTACTGTAGGTTCCATATTGCACATATTGCCAGTTTAGCCAGCTGATATGGACATTTGTCAGTCGAGGGGTACAGGGAACGACCTCACAATCAAATAAGCATAAGGCCCCTTAAACACTTACGCTTTTAGCAGAAAATAATGCCGAAAAGTTGAATAGGCGACTGAGATAAAGGCATGTTGGCAGCATTCTCAAGGGGGTTTGAAGTCCTGTTCATGTTAACTCGAAAGAAAGAACGCCATCACTGTCGAAGTGACATAACTCAACGGGGTGCCTGGCATATTTTGATGATTTTTGCTTGCGTTAGACCTGATCTCCAAAGCGGCTCTCGAGGCTTTCCTTTTAACGGGATTATCTGTTCAGTATGTAGAAACTTCCGTGAACATTGCCAGTGATATTACTTTTTAAAAACATTGGGTTGGAATCAAGTCCAACATTTCGGGAATTTTTTATCAAACAAAATTTGGAGAAGATTATTTAATTCCTCACCGCGGAAGGATTATCCTATGGGCAAAAGCCTGCTAATCTGCATTCGTAACTTCATGAGCGATTCGTTTTCTATTATATCACATTTAAATATCAGCGTTAGCAGAAGTATGGGTTTATTTATTGTCTCTGAATTTGGAGTCCTGCATTGGTCCGATATTGCAGATAAACATACAGTAAGTGACCAATCTCATGAAATCCGATAACGGAACCTGATGCAAGAATTTCTGGACGTCTTTTACGTTGCGCATTTTGTTCGCTCATCCACTCCCTTCACTGAAATGTCCTTTTCTTGTGCAGAAATTGTGCTTACGTAATTATATCAAGTAAAATATGAGAGAAACTTTAGCGAAAATGGACGGTGGAATATATTTGTGTTATTTCCTATGCTAATCCATGACCTAGGCTCCGGTTACGCATCTAGCCGACTTTTTCGTCGGAAGGATAGTAATTTACCCGCAAAAGCTTCAATGAACAGATTTAACCGAACTTCAAAATTGATTTTATGTCCGATATTAACCATGGTGATCAATCTGCTAACATAAGGGTTATTTTAAGGAAACAAAAAGTTTTATCAATTCCTCAATGTCAAATTAGCAGGTCTGTGCGAGTTGGAACCCTAAAGTGCAGTAATAACGCAGATGGAGATTCTTTCGTTTAAATGGGCTGAAATTGTTTGGCCGTTCGGAAATTTCTACCTGATGTCACATAAATGAGCACCACCGAATGACCATTTCCAGTTTTGAACATACGAAACACTACTTGTCGTGTATTTTAGTTTCTGTTCATACGTTATTCAGAAGTAGAATGAGCAAAACATAAATAGTTCCAGCAAAATACCAGTATTTATATGGGCGCTCTGTCGTGCATTCATAATCGAAGAATGGAGTCTAAAAGCAAGCAAAAACAGTGGAAATGATCGCATTATATTGAACAAGGCATCCTCTTACATTTGCGATTGAAAAATATTAGTATTGTTTAGGAACGTGAAAGAAACAGCCAAAAGTCTCAAATTTTTACTTGACATCACCGTGCAAAAATGCAAAGCACACAGAGATCCGTCAACGGAGTACAGTAATAAAGCACTTATTAAAGAAGTAACTTATTAAGGAAAGTTTTCTTACTGATCAAAGCCATATTCGTTGCTGACTTTCGTTGTTGACAGCTTTTTTTCTCGAAAATGAACTTTGATGTTTGAATAAGTCTTCACATGTGACCCAAACGACCATCTTCGTGAAAAGGAGCGCCCAAAACCTCGATTATTTGGTAAATGCCTTCAAAAATAAGCACATTTTAAAGTACTTAACAGAAAGCTGATTCGAAATCTGTCTTTATGAACGATCGTGTGAAAACACTGAAAATCATGAAGTATTCAGTAACATTTCGAGGCCGAGCTGAAACTCAGCGTATTTCAATATAAAAAGTGTAAATTAATTAAACGGAAGAAAATCTCTTTTTTATAAACACAAAACGGTTTGTTTACGATCACGTCTGTCAGTTCTAGTTAAATTTATGTGACACCGACCGGCTTGACATCATGTCACCTTATGAAAATTTTTGTTTCTACGACGTCCTCATAGGTGCAATCAAGCGAAATCCAGTTTCTCTTGTTGAATCTCATCTCATTTAACGGAAAAGACACAACGATAACACAAAATGCTGGAAAACTGTTTTGGAATCTACACTCGGAACGTAGGCAGTTGACAAACCGTCATATATGAAACCAAACTAATTCTTAAACGATATTTAGATGTAAACTTCACTGAAACACTATTATTAAACGTAATTGTTTTTGTGCTTTCGCATATACTACGTTTTTGGTATGAGAATACATGCTGTACATTTAAAAACGAAGTTTACTAAATTAGAGCCATTTCTGACCTTTTCGAGATATTGCGCTTTTCTAAAGAAATCGGCATTTCTAAACGACGCAACACTGCCTTTAATAGTTCTTTTATTTTTTAAATTCTTTTAAACTTACACTTTATTAACATGGATATTGGACTCATGAAATGGTGTCGATTTGCGAGTGATTGACAGTCATTTATAAATTTCGACACGTTTCATGAGTTAGGTTACTAACTGTTATTATTGGTCTTGTGATCGACCATGCACAATTTTTTCAAACTATACAGCAGATCGAAGAAAGTCAAAAAAATTTAAGTCTTAGGTTTTTCGCAAAATACTAGCTGATTACAGAAACAAAAATCTTTTTTTGAAAATGCACACCACGTGTGTCAAAATTAGTCCAAATGTGATCGCTGAACAATTACATGTCCCTGTCGTCCATTAACCAGGTGATTTATGCCTCGTCGATATAAATTCCCTGGATTTGGTTACAGTGATTCTTTGAATCCAGATTCCACCTCAGCTTTGTTCTTAAACGGTTTTTTTGCTCAAAAATGTCTAGGCTCTTGAAAACATGGGAGCCAGTGGATGGAAGATTGAGATAATGTGTCGAGTGTGGTAGAGTCTCGTATCCCTGGCAACATGTGGCCGTGAGCTGTCGTGGAACAAAATTGGGCCTTGTCAATTCAGTAGTGCAGGTCTCAATTTTTCCAAATTCGCATGCATTTCTTTGAGTTGCTTGCAGTAAACTTCTACTGTGATGCAAATTATAACAACAGCAGATCACCAGACTGTCACCACAGCTGCCTGCCGATGCAATCGCGGTGTCAGGAAATGTTTGGGTGTGTTGTCACGACCAAGCCATTTTCGTGATCGCTTATGGTTGTTTTAAAGGACACTTTTTCCGTCACAAGTCACTGTTTGATCAAAAAACACGTCATCAGAGTTTGGCAGAGAGAAAGAATATCGAAAACACGGCGGAAGGCCGATTTTTCCTTTCATTTAGTTTATGTAGGACGCATCTATCTAGCTTTTTCACCTTACCACTTTGCATCGGAAGGCTGGACACCGTCAAAATTCCAATGTTAGGGGCCTCAGACATTTCGCTGACACTTTGATGCGGGTTATCTTAAAACTTTGCACTCAAAAGGTGATTGGTGTTCACCACCTTCATTCTCATGGTTTCCTTTATCGGCCGAATGTTATTGCCGACAAAGACAAAGGAGACTTGAATGGCCATTTCTGGCTTGTTAGCCGTTGTCAGTCAGTCATACCCAACCGGAGATGTAGAGCACCTGGGGTTCGAACTCAAGACCTGTCAGTTAGGAGTCCAACACTTCTAACCACTGAGCCAGTTGTCCTGTCGGTTGCCATCTGGACAATACAATGAGAGAGGGGCGCTCAGCGATCGTTTCTACGGAACTCACGCGTTCCATTGTGTCTTTTGGACTCTCTCTCTCTCGAGCCCAACCAGCGGCCGCACAGCGACGCATGATATAGGCAGAATGTTATTATCAACAAAGACAAGGGAGTCTGAAATGGCGTATATCATGCGTTGCTGTGCGACTGCTGGCTGGACTCGAGAGAGAGCCCCTAAAACAAAACGGAACGAGTGATATCCGTAAGAACGATCGGTAAGCACCCCTCTGCCATTGTTCTCTTATTACTAAATTCGTACTCACCAAACCACTTATAGACCCTGCTCCCTATGCTCTGTTGACATCAGTGACTGTTTGAGAGGCATTGAGATCGAGTTTGAACTGCTGCAAGAGAAGTAAACGCATCTCCTCTTATACAATCTTTGCTATCAAGGGCTTATATGCCTCGAAATTATACTCTGAAAAATATTGTGGACGAATGGTAAAAGCGTATTTATAAATTGTCAATAGAAGCGAAGAGACGAGTGCCAGGAAGCATTCGTGAAGAAGGAGAATTGATCGCCGGGACAAGAGCTTTATAAGCCTGACGTTTCGGATTCCTACTCGAATCCATCATCAGAGACGAAAAAGGAGAAACGGGTGGTTGTTGCACAAGGGACTGCGGTATTTATAGGATGCAGTAGCCATGCTCCGCATACCTATGAACATTCACGGCTCCGGGATATTCGCACTTTGTGTGATCATTGCTTGATAGCCGACATTCGAGTCGATAATTGCCGCAATTTCATCACGTGCGTTGGATGTTAGCATGATGATGGCTCGACTATTTGACGCACCGACCCCGGTGTGGGGAAAAGTGTTCACCTCTGCGCTCCCCGCATGGCTCGTTACTCCGCCTAGGCGTAGTTTTAGCACGGAGTATGGCTTCGGAAGATCGTTGCACTTGTTGATGGACTGGGGGCCAGGAAACCATGACTGAAGCAGCTCCCGGCTCACGCGGTTGTCACCTCTTGCGAGAATTTCGGCCTCATCGAAATTTACTGTGTGGCCGGATCTCGTCGAATGAGCCGCAACTTGAGAGCTGGCGTCATTTCTCCGCACCGCTCCAGCGTGTTCGGCCATTCTCGTTCGGAGCTGTCTTCCGGTTTCCGTAGTTGTTTTGTCCGCAACTGCACCAGATCCGGACTCCATACTCCGTGCTAAAACTACGCTTAGGCGGGGCAACAAGCCATGCGGGAAGGGCAGAGGTGAACACTTTTCCCCACACCGGGGTCGGTGCGTCAGATGGTCGAGCAATCATCACGCCAACATTCAACGCACGTGATGAAATTGCAGCAATTATCGACTCGAATGTCGGCCATCAAGCAATGATCACACCAAGTGCGACAATCCCGGATGAAGGGGGAAGCCGTGAACGTTCATAGGTATGCGGTAGCATGGTTACTGCATCCTATAAATACTCAAGCCCCTTGTGCAACAACCACCCGTTTCTGCTTTTTTGTCTCTGATGATGGATTCGTGTAGGAATCCGAAACGTCAGGCTAATAAAGCTCTTGTCCCGGCGATCGTGTCTCCTTTCTCAGTTCATAAATTATTAAAAGGGTGAAAATTTGCATAAAACACTACAGGAATGGCAATTACTCGGAATTTTTAAAGGCAAGTAGGAGAATCAGCCAGTACTTCTCGATCAAGTAGGACACGTGACTGGGTGGAGGTGCGTCCTTTTGCGGTTAATTCACTGGATCCGATGATGCAAAATTGGTTGTACGGTAAAAAGGCGATAGAGCAAGTTCCGCACGCTCTAGATGAGCCAGATCCTAGTGGACTGCCAACAATTCGAGGTGAGGGGGCTAGTTTTAACGGCAAACCCCAATTCAGATGCGCATTTGGAAGAAACTAATAACAAAATAAACAGTTATCTAAAGAGGATTTCAAACATTCTATTCCGGAGGTGGTCTTGAACGCAACCAAAGTCATGCCAAAGTACGCAGTACGTGTGGGCACGCGTATGCCTGATTAACTGGTCTCCCGTCCACACGTTGATGAGTCTTGTGAAACGAGGTTCCGTCCTCGTGGACAGGGTAAGGATATATTTACGTGTATTCCCGGACGATAGGTCAATCCACGTCCCCTCTTCGGCTCCTAGAAAATTGGGGTTGTGCTAATCTGAAGGCAGTTGAGTAGAAGCGACATCCTATGTCCTCCCAGTCTGCGGAGCCCATTCTGAACAGTTTTTTCAGAATGCTGCAGATCAGACAACGATCCCAACCAACAGGCTGGGGGTTCGAACCCCAGAAGACGCATTTACTATCATTAAAATGGATAGTCTGGAAACGCCCGCAACACTGTCAGCCGAAGACTTACGCGGATAAAATTCACAATCGAAGTGGAAATTGCCATTTTAATTCCATTCCTGGATGCTCTTACACAATAAAAGACTGTTGAGTTATCTTTCCCATTCGAATGCGTGTTTTAGAATTTTGGTTAAAGTTTCATGAGATTACCCATTTATTACATAAATATTAAGAAAATCTTAATAGCTTTTACGTCATCGCTATCGTCGGTCACTCTGCCCTCGGAAACTTGGAAAAGAGTTTAGTTGGGCAATCAGTAAAAACGTCAGCCGCAGTCCAAATGATAGGATTTATGCTAGATTTCAAGGCGTACCGTAGGCCCCGCAGAGAACGATTAGGCATTACACGCTTGCATGTGACGCTTCCGGGTAGATGTGGGATTGTAGCACACATCGTGGAAGTCAATATGCACTTGATCCCCTGATTATTTCAGCGACAAGGATAACTAATCTTGCGCCATCATTGCGCAACACACGTACCGACTCGGCAAAGGACCGAATCTACCTATCAGAATGCATGCTTATTTGTCAGAGCTGAAACCCCGTTGGCTGGTGTAAATCGTTCTAGAAGCATCCATTACGACACAGGTTACAACAGTGTGCAAAAACTGACTTGTGATTTCGGCAGCAATTCCGACATGACTGAGGTCAAGGAACTTACTTGCGGAGTTTGCAAGGATTTGTACGTCTTTTTGAGTTTTTTGTCTATCACGATTATCGCTCATGTCACTACTTGCAAACATTGGTCTGAGGGTAATGTATATGAGTATATGACAGTTAGAATGTCAAGGATTGCGAGGTGTATTCGATATTTTCCACATATTTCGAAATTCTGTTATGACAATTTGCAGCATGCTCGAACCTGTGTGCCCGACTGACTTCTTGAAAATTCTGTACCCGTTAAGGCGCGTCTCCCCGGCGTCCCTTTTACGACATTTTATTCTGACTCAGCTGTCAAAACTCGGTGACTTCAGCGGGATCCGGGCTCATGACAGCGAGTGAAAGGCTTGAATACAGTCATCTGAGCCACAATACCCCAGTGGGGGTCAAGGTCGCGAGTTTTTCACGGTTGGGTCAAAATAAACCATTTAAAATCCGACAAAACACGCCTTTGCAAAGTCATTTGAGCTGCTGTAGACCTACCGAAATTGTCATCCACAGTGACTCGTCTGTGATCGTTATATAGCGAGATTTGTTAAAAAATTGGATTTGTCACTCCTAAATACAGACTGTTTAACCTATATGTTTTTTTGCTGCCTTATCTTTTACAGCTACGATGGAAATTACCATGAAAAATTTCGTTCTTAACTGCTAACGCGTTATATCAGTGTCCGTCCCAATTCTGTCATTTCCTTTTCTTATTCGCCCACTTTTTACGCCAGTTTTCGAAACCCCTATCTCCTGCCATGTGGTCACAGTTTCTGCAGACGGCCATGCCTTCTTACGACCCCCTCGTCTAACTTCGGGAAATGTATCTACTGTCACATTGCTGTTCACGAGTCTGAATTGGAGCAAAACGACGAGTTGGACAAACGTACGCAAACCTATTTAGCCGAGAGAGGAAACCAAGGATCTCGACGTGTTGTCTGCCATTTATGCAGGAATCTGCATGACCACTGCGAGACGTGCACTCACTGCGATCGGCAGCTTTGTGACCTTTGTTTCAGGGAACACGTTGACGAGGTAGTTTTTGTAAACTCCTTCTGACTGGCCGTAAGTCGGTTGGCATTTCTGCCCTTCTCCTCCTCCTTCTCCTCCTCCTCCTCCTCCTCCTCCTCCTCTTCCTCTCCCCTACTTTTCTTCTTCTTATTGTTGTTGTTGTTGTTGTTGTTCTTCTTCTTCTTCTT
>CACRXP010000248.1:1145-43905 GCA_902702965.1 Spirometra erinaceieuropaei | reverse complement strand
CAACTCCACCGTCCTCAGAAAGCTGACTCCGTCATGCGGGCGGCGTGGGACATGGAGTCCGATTAACCCTGCTCCCGAGACGCATTTATATCCTGTGGATAATCAGACCGATCATTACCTATGGAAATGCACCGGCCTGATGATGAGTTACCGAAAACAAATGTTCGCCAACGGACTCTTCAATCGAGCTATGGGAATTTTCTAAGAAAAAATAAACGTCTACTCACTTACCGCGAGTAGTGTAGTTGCATGCAAGTTTGGCGACTGGTCATGTGGGTGCATGTGTGGTCGGTAATTGGGAAGTTTCATGCCCGTCGAGTGTGTACTTAAAGGAATGTGTCAGCTAACACGTTCTCCTCAAGAATGAAGGAGAGCATAAGTAAAAGTTCATTCGATTAAGATATATTTATCTCTCACTAATTACTGATCACCAGTAACCTTCTTTGAATTCCTTCGTGTAATCTGCATTCTTCTGGACTCATGTATTTTGCTATTACATACCACTCAGAGCAGTAGGTTCTACTGAACTGAAAAACGCTTATTCGGACTTCTTTTTAGCGGTTAGGACTATTTGCTTGCACACTGCTAAATGACGCACTGAGCGTATTCGAGTAATGCTTCAGTTATGTCCATAAAACTTCCAATTCATGTATCTCGTTTCACAGTAGTGGGGGAGGGGGGAGTGTGTGTGTAATCCCCCTAAAAATGCAATTCATTAAGACCCTAACACCAACCGTGGTCATGCCTTTAATGGGTAACCCTAATTCTTATCCTGTAAGCCTTTGGGAAAACTCGATCCCAACCGTAACCTTAACTGAAGCCCAAAAATTATAACCTTAACTCTAACCATGAAACTTTAACTCTAACCCCTTAACATAACCCTAACCCCAACACTTACTCGCAGACACTAACTCTGAGCTCCGACACTTACATCAATCCCAAATCTGAGCCGCAACCCAAGCCTGACAGCCGTAGCCTCAAGAATAGCCCAACTCTTTGCATCAACCCCCGCTCCCAATAGAGGTTATTTTGACGGTCACTCATAACGCATTCGTGTCTGACAAGGTAATATCGGCACATTTAAACAAACGATTACCTGCAAGTATTTTTACTGCACTTTAGGGCATGAAATCACTCTGATTTGTAAACCGGACTTAAAAACCGATAAAACTTTTGGTTCTTTTGCGTTTGCAACCAATTTTTCATGGTTTTCCTCTGTTGAAAATTAATCGGCAAGTCGGACATATAACGTTTGGTAAAACTTTAGTTGTATGGCCACCCTCCTTTCAAAGAAAAACTGCTCAGATAGGCAGACTAAATCTAGGTCAGCTATTGATGTGTGAAATTACCCGAATATACGTTAACGCAGATTGCTGCCCAAATTTATAAACGTTTTGCTTGAAGGCGACTGGACGAAGGAGCAAAGTGCGCAATGTTTCAGATGCCTGAAAAGCATCAAATCAGTTGCCGCCATCACGTTTAATGAGTTAAGTCATATACTGTTTGTGATCCAGGTCGTCAGACCCAAGGCGCCTACATAACAAATAGCTTGCGCTGTGTGGACATTCTTATTTGCCAGGGAGGATAGACAAAATAGGCACAAGGGGACTTTTCCACAATTTTATAAAGTTCTAAGGGCAGTTGCCACTATTGCTGCACCGCTTTTTGTGGACGATTTCGCAGAGCATCGGCAAGGAGTGTTTTCACGTTTCGTATGTGTTACCAATGTGAGACGAGCCGCCGTGACCTTCCGTTGGGACATGACTCACTTACAGATTCATCGTCCGTATTAGAACTACCGGCGTTAGCACGATCATAGCCTTCTAGTGACAAGACGTTGATTATGTGGACGTCGATGCCTGACCGAACCATCGGTTCCTGGACAGAATGGTTGGATCATTATTAAACCGCACTTCTTGCGTGCATTACGCTTGTAAGAGTATTACTTATGTCACAGCCTTAGTTATCCGCGATCATAGTGAAATGAAGTAACGCTCCTAATAGCATAAGTAATATTAACAGAATGTTATTACCGACAAAGATAAGGGAGAATGGAATGGCCATTTCTGGCTTATTTTCCCGTCGTCAGCCAGTCATACCCAACCCCGAAGTGTGGAACAGTCTCCCTTGTCTTTGTCGGTAATAACATTCTGCCTACATCATGCGTCACTGTGCGGCTCCTGGCTGGGCTCGAGAGAGAGCCTGTATGGCACAACGGAAAGAGTGAGTTCCGTAAGAACGATCGGTGAGCGCCCCTCTAACATAATCAATATTATTGCCTGCAGTTCAATTCATCCTGTTTTTAGTCAACTGTCAAAAATAACTAAAGTAGGTTTTTGCATACACTAGTTGATCGCTGCAGCTTTTCTTTGCAGAAAAAAAACTCCTGAGGATAGGCGTGGTTCACTACACGCATACGCAAATGAACAACGTCCATTGTTATTTCTTAGTGACGAATTTAACTTAAGATTTCCAGAATGAGCTTTTCTAAACTGTTATTTATTGCATATTTGCAGGTCCCCTTCAAACGGATGCTGCATCTCGGCTGCGTACAGACACCGAATAATTAATCATTTGATCGCTACTGTCGGCAGATCCTAGCCTTCCTCAACGTCCCTCTGCAAAATAACGCTCGCTTTATTCTCTTTTTTTTTTTTAAAAAAATGGACTCTTCAATAAACAAATTTAAATGAAACCCTCTCGGCATTGAAAACATTTCAAGGACCGTGCAAATGCATTTTGTTTTATTGTCTCTTGTTACTGGAAGTAGTTACAATTAGTAGGCAACCTCGGTCGGCTGGCGTGGGAGGGATAACACTAATCTGAGCGCCAGTGTCGACTACAAAATGCCTGCCACTCGGCCGCATTTACTCTCCGGCCAAGGAGTTTCCCTGCGTGGACTTGAAGGAGCAGGGTGGGACACAGCGCCGCGCCTTATCGCCATAGTTGACATGATACCAACATAGATTGGCGGTCCTGGGGCGAGAGCGGGAACGACGACGGTGACGGCCGAAGGAACGTCGAGAGGGACCGGGGGATCGGCGCAGCTGCAGAGCGGCAAAAGTCGCTGACAACTGGGCAATCTGTGTCTTTAGTTCAGTCAATTCAGAGGTGGACACGGTGAGAGGCTGGGACACCTGAGCAATGGTCGGGGATGACAAACGCTCAACCGCCATCATACGGTCAGCCATCTCCGCTAACTTTGATATGTCCAGGTCGTCGGAGCCAGAGGCCAAAGTTGTTTTTACCGACGTCGGCAGACGTTCTAAGAACATACCTTTAAAGGAATTATCGTCGATTTTCATGTTTCCAACCAGAGAACGCATACGACGCAAGAGTTCGACGGCTTGCGGTCACCTAAGGCCTCCTCTTTTATTAGCGCGTGACAACGCTGCCGATCAGGGACTTTCGTCAGGCGAAGAAGTTCAGCCTTTAACTTGGTGTACAGAGCATCAGTCGGAGGATCTCTCAAAAGCGTCTGCACTTGAGAATAAATGGTGGGATGAGGGGCCTTGACCAACTCATAATACTTGTCGGTTTCACGCGTTATCTTGGCGGAAAGAAAAGTCGCCTCAATGCGGAAAAATAAAGCTCTGGCGCATGTTGCCAAAATTCTGGGAGAGAAGAAACAAGTCCACTGAGTGAAGTAATGGCATCGTTGGAATTCGTAGAGGTCATGATGTTAGAAATAAGGACGGCAAACGGACTGTATGCAAATAGAAAGTCAACAAATTAAAGGTATAAGCGCGAACGTCAAAAGGTCACCACTGTCGAGGGCGTTAAAGGCAGAACCGACAATCCCAGACTATGAATATCAGGATAAGACCAGAGTTATGAAAGAATTAACAATCAGAAGTCGAACGACCTGACAATCCAACACATGCGAGGCGCGTCGCATAGCGTTGTGTTCCTTCCATTTAGTTAAACAACCAGTAAGTTCAAGAATGAGGAACAGGTAGGGAAAGGCAAGATAGTCTGGTGCCTCGGCACAAGCCGTTTACTTGAAAGCCGGCGTCCTGCGGTAACTGAGTTATTATAGAATTTTGCTGCAGGCTGATTGGTTCTACAGCCCAACTTAATTAATCTTTTCGAAACGAAAACGCGTTTCGTAATTTCTGTTGAGATTTCATGAGCTAGCTCACTTACTGTAGTTCAGTGGTATTTTTCGCCTTCTGTCGGAATAGTCAGGGGGCTTTATACTTGATTACTTGTAAAGCTGTCTACCGGACGTCCCGCTTTGTAAAGATAATTTTCCACTTAGTAGGTCAAATGGGTTGTTTGGTATCGCAAGTGCGCATCGCAGGTAAAAAGCGACCGCTGTCTTAAATTTCACTAACATTTCCTATAAAAAGACGAGAACGCAGTGGTCGAGAACTGTACGCCTAAATCGACCAGTCTTAGTGCATATTTTTTGACCAAGGCAAATTCAACTGTAAGTTGTCTTATCGAATTCGCTCTAAATTTTAATGTCAACATCCAAATCGGAGTTAAACTTGAGCGACCAAGTGTCAAAGCTTTGTATCAATAGGCCAAAGTTTCTGTCATTGCTTTAATTAGTCTACTATTCAGATTTCCGTGTTCTCTGGAGAGTGAATCCGTTACCATGAGATGATCGTTCATTAAATTGCACTTACTAGCTGACAACTAACTAACTTCCACTTGTTGGACTAGATGATGTGAGAAATCGCGGAGCCGAAGTCAGAGCTCTCATTGCAAATGAAAATACTCAGCAGGATACATTTTTCAGTTGAAAAGAATGCCGACGCAGACTCGAGAGCTTGAAATGGCAATTCAGGAGACATTTTATCCCGTCCATCTTGACCAAAACAGGGTCTATCTGGTTGGGAATGTAAGATAAACTAATTAATAGTTAAAATGTGAAGGGAAGTTTTTTCACCAGTCAACTTTCTTCCCCCCGGAACAAGGGACCCATAAATCTTAGATGCGTTTTCCAAGACAGCATGTGAGCAGCCGCGCTTTTACGGTGCATTAGGTTTATGCCTCTAGCTGGTAAAGTGAATGAAATCGTAATTACTACTTCTTTTTGATAACTGCAAGCTGCCACAATCCATACCCTCCTCCCAGCGATGCTGGCCCGTGCTCCTATGAGGTAAAGGGCAGTTTGACCAAACGATTGAGACCATTGAGCATTCATTCGGACTTCTCTGCATTACAGTTTTCTAACCAGACAATGGACCCGGTCATTCCAGACTCCAAAAGCATTCAGAGAGTGCAACATCCACCCGGACACAAAAGTCCGCAACCACGTCAGTGGATATCCTAGCAGCGGTTAATATGCACCCTCTTATGTACTGCCTCGGCAGCAAAGGCTGCTGGCGCTTACCATTTGTCCGCGCACGAAATTTTATGAAGTCACTGTTTTCTTTATTAATAAGCCCATAATCACTGTTTCCCCTACTTTTATATAAGGACAGGGGTCGGTTACACTGTCCTGGTCCCAACTGTAAGTGCAGTGTGAGCATTAAAATTAAAGTAAGCCGAAGGTGGATGCGGAAATCGGTAGTGGGAAAAGTGGCCGCGGCTGAAACGGAAAAGACAACCTGGTGTATGTCAAACCTGTTGCGAGACTGTAGGAAGCCTAGAATCCCCGCAAAGGACCCAGCTCACAGGACACGTGGGGCAGCACTTCCGAAAACCCAACGGTGAATCCAACCGTAACCTCAGAAGAAGACCTTATACTTAACGTAGTTATAAAACTAGCGCTGATCAAAAAATAAACACTAGACCTAACCCTAAACCCACCAAAACCCCAGCCATTAACTAAAGATTAGCCTTAACTCTGACCCTTGCCTTAACCTGAGCCAAACCCAAATAAACTTAATCATAACCCTGCCCTAACCCTGACCCCAACCTTAACCCTAAATGCAAACCTAAACCTCAGTCCAAATCCTAACTCTAATCGGAACCCTTAAAATTACCAGAAACCCTAATCCAAACCTAAATCCAAAATACTTACCTAAACCGCAAAACAAACCATACTTCTAAACCGAAACACCAGGTTGCCTTTTTCCGTTTAAGCTTCGACTATTTTTCCATTAACAATTTCAGCGTCCCTCTTCGGCTTAGTTTACCTACAATGCCCACATTACGCCTTCACTTGGGACCTGGATAGCGTGACTGACCGCTTCCTACAAAACTGTCAAAAGTCAACCAATTCTCTAACTATCTGTTGCCCCTTATAAATGAAATTTGCGAGGTGCGACTTCTGCCCAAATCTGCCATTTTCAAACCTAACATGACTTTGTCGTTCTTTCTAAAGTTATTAGGGTTAGAATGGGGGTGTTTTTCAAAGTTGGTTTTTGTGGGACTGTTGGAGCGTTAAGGGCCAACGCCTCCCCCATGGTTCAACAATTACCAGATCTGATAGCGTCTCACAATGTTTCTTGAAACCCCCCACTACACATATGCCACCCGTTTAGAATCGTCACATTGACCTCCCTTTTTGAAATCTAAGACGGCTGACATCGTGTCTTCTGTCAAAATCACGCCTAATCACTTTGGTTCTTAAGTACGTCCGCCTAATTGCCTCCTCATTCACCTTTTTTGGCGCTCACTGAACTCTCGTGCCTACCAAAGATATTCTCATCTACTTCTCAAATTTCGTCAACTTTACCTTATAGTCGCTCATTTTCTCCTTCTCACTAATATACTACCTAACGCGTCCCAGCCAGGCGCGGGAGTTGCCAGTAGCGTTATGCCTTAGAGCCGAGTCAATAGTCCTACAAGCAGTTGCAAACCGACTAGTATTCTATGCAGAATGAGATTATAGACGGGGACATAGGGGGCTGGAGTCGCCGCTTCTAGCCTAGTAGGCGTCATCAGTCAGCCATAAGGAATTTCAGGTTAGGGGCGCCATTGCGTCATGGCTTGATCGTCCTGTCATTCGTAGTTGAGACTATTAATATTGTTACATGGATGCTCAGCGATCCGTTGCGAGATCTGCTTGCTCCGCTGTGTTTGGGGTTCTATTTAGTGTCCTACAGGAAGCCCCACAGTTATTAGTATTATTTGTAGAATAAGACTACCATTGTTGCTGATAGAAGCGAACAGGCGAGTTCCAGGTAGCAGTTCAGAAGACGAAGATGTGACCACTGGAACAAAAAATTTATTGGCCTGACGCATCGGATTCTCACTCGAATCCATCATTAGAGACAGTCGCAGATAAGGGTAATGGTGACACACGGGGATTTCGAGAGCTGTTAGTTACAGTGCGCATATGGTCTCACGGCAGCTACGTGCTATAAATACTGCACTCCTTGTGTCACCATTACCCATATCTGCGACTGTCTCTGATGATGGATTCGAGTGAGAAGACGAAACGTCAGGCCAATAAATTTCTCGTTCCAGTGATCACATCTTCGTCTTCTGAACTACCATTGTTGATATACCCAATTGCAGCCTGCAAGAAGACGAGCTCGTGACTTGATGATTAGGCCACCGGACTAGTTACCAAGACGGCACGAGTTCGAGCGACTTGCGTAACCGGACCTGATGTTGAGTGCAGCTGGCTGATGAAGATAAAAGCGCAGTAATGATTATTTCAGTCCTCCCCGTCCATGTCGACAGCCACATTCTCCTTAAATAACTCTCACTACCCCCTTTCTCCTAAGTAGCAACTCTTGCATATTAATTTACACGCACAATTGTGCTTGTTTATTAATTAGACAGGGTGCATTTTTACCACTATTGGATACAAGGCTTGCTCAGGGTTTTTGGGGCTTATTCTAAGAAGCACATGGTAGTTATGCCAGTCGACTTTGTACTTAAACAAATAGATGATCATTAGTTTAGTTTGTTTAAGTCACGCAGCTCTCGTCTTGTGCTTTCGAAGTTTTTTTGCATCCCCAAATTTACAACATCAAATTCATCAAATCGCCCCTATTGGCAGCATATCGGTTGAGAAGCTGTGAAGAGGGAGTTTGGTTTACACCAAATACTAACGTAAATCCAAAATCTGTGTGTATTCATGTCTTGATGACCATTATTAGATGATCTCAATTACGTTTTACTCTTGCGGGATTAGAAAAAAAAACAATTAAAATTCAGAAAACCATTTGACGAACATGCGCCTGCATCTGATAAATTCTCATCGGGCCTGTACATTTATATGGGGAACGTGGTACAAGGTAAGACCCGTGAGCGATAAGGAAATCGATTACGGTCCGTCTTTTCATACAAACGGGGTGTATGAGTAGGGGGGGGAGAGAGGAGGAGGTCAGTGACAGAGAGGGTTAGGTTGAGCCGTGTCACAAGGGGGGAGGGAAGGGGACGGGGCGCGGAGACATGCATGCAGTTAATCGATCTTTTGCCACGGTAGACGCGGAGCGCGCGAGAGGTTCTTCTGCGCGTACAGGACCGGCCTCTGTAGCCTGATGGCAGTGGGTTTTGCTGATGCTATTAGGCGCTGACCCAGTCGCTTAGGATAGTAAGGAGGGACCTTGTAAATCCCACGGAAGGTTTCGTTTGGATCCCCTCAACCATGCATGCGAGGATGGAGCTGTGAATATTCGTAATTTCAGCTTCCCTCAGCCACTCCGGCAGTTGTTCCCGTATTCTTGGGGATTGGTGCCAATCCGCGCGACCAATATTGCCCGCTTTACGGGAGCAAGTAATGGAGTAAATGCACATGGATGTGATCTGAACTGGTAGCCTATCCTTACCTGCCCCGCGTAAGAGGACGTCGGTCGAAAACAATACTTGAACTCTTGCTGCCGGGAAGGTCCGTAAAACGGCTTGATCAAGAAGCCTTCCCAGGAGTTCACTCGTCACTTCCCCTTGAAAGGGGACTTTGAGAAAGAGAATTTTCTTTCCCGCCGTCAGTATGATCAGTTTTTTCCTGTCGTTCGGCAAGATTTTATTAAAAATAAATCTGTTAGGATACCCGTTCTAGCGAAACAGGTTCTGGACTCTTCTAAGTTCCTCACAAACGCTATCTGCCGAACAGATTTTTCTAACGCTCTGCGCCAAACAGCGGACCAGATTATGTTTCTGTTGAAGGGGTACGAAACTGAAGAAGTTCGTATAATGTCCAGACCAGGCGTCCTTTCGATAGACGCTTCTTCGAATGCTGCCGTCTGCTTATTGTTTTGAATATCGCATGATAGGAAGAGTTTTGCATGTCCGAGATCGAACGTACTGTTGGGCCGTTCTTGTGGATCTTTGGTGGAGCATACAAGCGCGGGATGGGTGTGCATACTGGGAGGAGGTTTTCCAGTTAGCGATCGCTTATGCAGCCTCCTACATGAAGTCTGCGTAGGCAGTCGAATCAGACTCTATACGGATTCTATTTTGGATTTAAAACAGTTTTTTAGCTGGCCGACATATTTGGAAAATTACATAGTATAAATAACCTCCATATCACATTGAATTTTCTCTTTTGAATAAACAATTCAAAAAAGTGAACAGCTAACAGTCTGGCATTGTAACGTTAAATAAATTAAAGGCATGCAAAAATCCCATATGATCCGATTTTTTTTCTTTCAGAGTACATTCTAAGAAAGCGCATTCGACGAAATGGGACTGACTATTGCTAAGCAAAGTACATCAAACAACAGCTGAAAGAATCAACCACCTCACATTGAACAAACCCATAGCACACGTTTTTACGATTTCAAATATTGGCTTCCTTTAGACTTCATTATGAAACAGTTCGTCGAAATCTGCACGAATAAAGGTGATCGATTGGAGGAATACATCCTAATAAAATAGGGATTACTTGATAATTGTGATTTAATCAGTTAGCTGGAAGAGGCGAAAAATCAAATGCATACAGACCTTTCTCATCCGTTCTTAAAGATCACTTTAGATTAAGGAGGCAGTTGATTGTACATATAAGGATAGAATGAGAATTTTATCAGTTGTGCGATTTGGAGAGCGACAGACTACAGGGGTACACCCATATTGACATTGCAGACTGCAAAACTGTTCAGGCTTGGGGTTAAAGTACAGGAAGCTGGCCATCGTCACTTAACCAGGATATTTTTTAAAATGCCAAATGTTTGTCAGCAAATTCATTCTGTTAACTGATTTCCCTTCGTTATGGCTCCATATGCAATGGTTTCAACTCGACTCCCAACAACAAACAAGCTCTCAAACATTTGTCTTGAAATCCAATAATATGTTGAACGACATTTCATTTTGACGGTATGCAGGGTTAGGGTATGTGATCCCATGGTAGGTTTTTCAAAAAAATTATCATCTTATCTTGCCTGTGTAGGTGTGATGCGGCCCCAAGGCATAACGGGACGAGTAAGTCTCGCAAAGCGATCGGTGAGCGTCCTCCACATTGTATATACCTGATCGCAACCGACCCTACAACGAGCCCGTGGTTCAGCGGTTAGTATGTTGGACTTCTAACCAACAGGTCGTGGAATCGAGCCCCGCGGAGTTGCGTACGGTTGGCAGTCGACAGCTAATAAACCAGCAATGGTCATTCCAGTCTCCACTGTCTTTGGTGACAACGCCGTTCTTTAGTTCATAACGGTTTGTCTGACAAAAGGTCGGCAAATGAGTTATGCGGAGCGCGGTATTTGATTTTCACTAGAGTTATTGACGTTAAGGTTGCGCGGATCGGACTGGAGATTAGGGTTAAGGACACGGTTGGAGTTAGGGTTAGTATTAGGACTTGGGTTATTTTGTAGCAGCCGTTTCTGTGCCTCCTCGTTCGACTGCATACGCGCCACGGCTACACACACTAACCCTCGATCTGTCTCGCTGCAATCCCGTCCACACGGCACTCCTGCTCAATTCTCTGCCTGCACCATGCAAAGTTCGCCATTACCCTCAAGTGCTCTCGAAGCCTGTCGATGCAACTACTTTCGCTGATTGGTAACACGGGCGGGTACATGAGACCGCGACTGACGCTCTCCGAGAACGGACGCTTAGCTCTGTCACAAGCAAACAGCCAACTCACAGCAACCTGTACTGTGTACAGAATAAACCTGCTCTCACAGCGCCCTAACTTCTGAAATTAGACGAAACAAGATAATTGAGTGTAGTTTAAGTTGATCTCACTTCCTTGACCGCCACAGTTTCCTGGGCAAAGGTTGACAGGCTTGGGCTGAGGCAAAGGTTTGGGTTTAGAATTATGGGTAGGAAGTTTGGGCAAAGGTTTTTGGGTTTGGCTTGCGGATTTAAGACCTAGGCTTAAGGTTGCGGCTACGTCTGGGTTTTTCCTAAATGCTCACGGGTTAAGGGTTGGGGCTACCCATTGCAGCCATTCATGTTGCCGGAATGACACTGCAAGAACTCGATGACTCGCGGACTACCATGTTTCAAGCATCTTGACACTTTTTCAAGCAACAAAACGGAGGTGGAAGATGGATTCTCTAAGTTTTTAACATCAAAACCAGTTAATTTTTGTCGACGAGGTAGAAATACGGCAGGATAGTAGTTGGTAGCCCTGCCAGTTAGCGATCCTTTCCTGCACTTCCAGTTTAAGGCACTACGATTTCAGTAGCTGTGATTACGTTCTCATTATGTTTGGGAGTGCACGCGCAGAAGCCCTGTCAGGGTGAATTTCTTGTTCACTTTAACCACCCCGAGAACGTGGCGCTGCAAAAATGCTTATATAGATTCATCGTATTGCACCCCCCACACGTAAATCTTTAGTAAAAGGCGAAAGATTTATCCTAGGCGCATTATGATTCATCATGCTTCTCATTACTATCCTAGGCGGATTGTCGCGGGTCTCCGTTTTGTCGGTTTGCCTGCGTCCTTAGGTCTTTTTACTCCAGACCTCCTGCAGAGTCCGGCGTGATCGTGTACGACAAGGACAACCGTCGCGCAAATAGGATGTCTACCGATACTCCACCCACGTATAGCACACAACTACTGCCATAGTTTTAATCCCAAATGTGGCCACAGTGGCAATAAACTATTATTTCTGGATCTGCTCTTCCGCCCAAACATATTCTTGGCATTAAAGTCTTACCCCGCTTGCGTTATGCCGTCCTGCGTGCCGCTGCTTGATTCTCGTGTTCTAATGTCCATTCTGTCTGTTTGAGTACTATCGCACATACTGCGGAATGACCTTAAGACACACCGCCTTCTTCCCATTGGTTGTTCACCTTCAATTGCTATTCTTTCCAATCTGGGGTAAGGCTGCATTTATTCCGCATACCGTTCTAATTAACCATGCTCATTTCCATACCCATCTTGCACTTTTCACCTTATTTAAATTAGGCTTTCACTTTAGCAGAAGCGTCATTTCCAGGCGTACACTACCAGCGCCATTTACGCCTCCACTCATTTGCCCCACCCGTATAGCCCCTATTACCACTGGTCCCGTAAGACAGGTAGCTGGGAGTTTTCGGCACCGGGAGGGCTACCAACTACCATCTAACCAGAAATACTCTTTTTCATCGATGTCTCAGACGCGTAAGCTTACAAAGACCATATTTTGACTAATGCTGACGTATGCAATGTTAAGGTTTTCAGGAAAAAGATGTTAGTTGCTGAATTCGGCGAGTATTTTCCATGCAACCTAATATTTACATTCCTGTATGCGGCT
The DNA here is from genome assembly GCA_902702965.1 of Spirometra erinaceieuropaei. Lineage (NCBI taxonomy): Eukaryota > Metazoa > Platyhelminthes > Cestoda > Diphyllobothriidea > Diphyllobothriidae > Spirometra > Spirometra erinaceieuropaei. The sequence goes on along the minus strand of CACRXP010000248.1, from coordinate 31,373 downwards.
TCCGTGCGACGCGAAAGGTGGACTTTAGGAGAAGGAGGAAAGTGTGTGCACTTTGTGACTGACAAGGGGTAGATATTTACGCACGGGCATACCTTTTCTGCATGTGAAAGCCGCCATTTCAAAGAACCGGTGTTGTGGTGTCAACGCACACGAAACATTTCAAAGGAAACTGAGGCCTGACAGTGTTGCGGGCCGATTACAGGTTCCTGTGCGCACAATAGATAGATTTAACAACATGTCAAAAGGTCGTATCCAGCATTCCGAGCTTTCTGATGTGATCTAAAAAGTGATTTGACTTCGGTAACTCGCAATTCTGAAGCCTTCCTGATTTAATTAATTGTCACTGACCTAGGTACGCTGTTTTGAAAAATCAGTCGCCTGAAGCTTGCGCCGATGCTCGTAGAGTCCAAACAACTGATTGCCTAATTTCAATGCATTAACAGTGGTTTACAATATTCTAGTTGACTGGTACATGTAAAAACGTGACGAGAGGTCAGACCCCAGTAGGCCCAAGTTTCGATAAATTTGTCTATGGGATGAGGACGTCGTAAAAACTGTTGCTTTTAATTTCCTCGGAAATTAATCACCAACCTGGAGTAGCTGTCGATCGTGTTTGCATGCCATCGGTGTGAGGGTTGCAAACGATCTTAAGACGAACACCCGTCTCCTATTGATGAATCGTGTCAGGATGGGACGCTTTGCGATATTCGCTGCAGATACAGGGAAGTCAAGTACGTCGGAAAGACGAGAGGTCTCTGTCAAAGGTGGAGAGTCACACATGTACCGATGGAGAGGAGAAATGGCCCAAACCACACAATTGCGGTTCGCTCAATGTGATCCGATGATGAAGTCAGCTTCAAGGAGAACAAACACCTGGCAAAGGGTTACAAACACGTGAGTCAAAGGCTGTCCACATCGTAGTGATGCGGCACGATGGCACAGAAAAGCATTCAGCAAACGTTGCGTTCTCTGTTTATGTCTCCTAAGTTATTGTGAAGCTGACAGTTAATCCAGAACCTTGGGCGTAAAAATACATCCCCGTCGCCGTTGACTGCTAACTTATTAGCATTGTGAAAATCGTCACTGCAGCGGCATTAGAAGAATCAGTCGTAATGGCATTACCGACAAAAACAAAGGAGACTGGAATAGCCATCTCGGGCTTATTGGCCGTCGTCCGCCAGTCATACCCAACTCCGAAATGTGGAACACCTGGGCTCGAATTCGCGGCCCGTTAGTTAGAAGTCCAATGCCTCTAACCACTGAGCCTCGAGCTCTTTGTCTTTTAGTTTGCGGTCGGGAATATACAATGGTAGATGGGCGCTCACCGATCGTTTCTACAGAACTCACTCGTCTCATTGTGCCCCCTAACATTGTATATTTCCGACCGCAAACTCTAAGACAACGAGCTCGTGGCTCACTGGTTAAAGGCGTTGAACTTCTAACCAACCTTTCGCGCGTTCAAGACCGAGGTGTTCCACACTTCGGGGCTGGGTATGACTGGCTGACATAAGCTAATAAGCCAGAAATGACCATTTCAGTCTCCCTTGTTTTTATCAGTAATGTCATTCTGCCTATATCATGCGCTGCTGTGCGGCTGCTGGTTGGGCTTGAGAGAGAGCCCGTAAGGCACAACGGGACGAGTGAGTTCCGTAGAAGCGATCGGTAAGCGCCCTCCTACGACAGAATCGGACTTGTTGCTGAAGTACCTCACATTATCCCCATCGATATCGTGCCTTCGTCATCACTCTCTTTATCATCTAAAGCATCATTCGGTCTTCAGTTCTAATCTGCGATAGGTCAGTATGTGTTTCCGGATATAAAATCCTGTGCTTAACTGTTTTACAGGCATGTCTGACAGTGTCGACAATTCCGACGAGCATTAAGGGCTTTACAGTTTTTTGTCTAATTTATTCAACGTCCCAGCATGCGCCTTATAATAATTATAACGCCGTGCTGGCACTGGCCGTCAAGAAATGATTGTCAATTAGGGCGTTCAAACCCTGGCAGTATGATGAATAAAACCATGTGCTACCTAGTATATTATGGCTTCCCAAGAATTGCTACGAATTAATGACCGAAAAAATGGACGGAATGCAAATAAATAAGTATAACGTACGAAGGAGACAGGTTCTCTGGAACAAGGGCCTTATTTGCTTGATGTTTCGGATTCCTGCTCGATTCCATCGTCGGAGACAATGGCAGATACGGGTGGTTCATTCACAAGGGGCTGCGGTATTTATAGGATGCAGTTACCATGCTACCGCATACCTATGAACATTCACAGCTCCCCCCTTCATCCGGGATCGTCGCACTTAATGCAATGACTGTTCGATGGCCGAAATTGGTGTCGTTAATTGCTGCAATTTCACTACGAGTGTCGAAGGTCAGAATGGTGATGGCTCGACCATCTGACCCGCCGACCCTGGCGTTAGTAACAGTGTTCACCTGTGCGCTTTCCGCGTGGCTAATTACTCCCCTAGGCGATGTCTCAACACCGAAAATGGAAGGGGAAGATCACTGCACTTGTTAATAGACTAGGGGTAAAAAAACCTTGACTCCGGCAGCTCGCGGCTCACGCGGTTGTCAACTCTAGCGATAATTTCGGTCTCGTTGCATTTAACTGTGTGTCCGGATCAAGTCGAGTCAGCCGCAACTTGGGAGCTGGCGTCATTTCTCCGCATTGCTGCTGCGTATTCCACCATTCGTGTTAGGGATAGTCTCTTGGTTTCACCGACGAAGTTGCTTTGTTAGCAATTGCATCAGATATGATGACCGACTTCAGACGTTTCTTGCATTGGCAGTGGGTCTTTCGGTGTCATTATCTGACGCCTGATGGTTGCCTCCGGCCTGTGTGTAACTCCCACCCAAGTGGTGCGGGAAGGCGGCCGACGACCTTCAAAGCGTTCTTGGCGTACGGAAGAACTCACAAAAATTTAAAGACCATGCGTCTTGGCCCTTGTTCAGTTTGCGTATGCACCGGCTGACGAAGTTGCGCGGGTAGCCTTTGGCTTTGAAGACCTGTCGGAGGTATTTTAGTTCGACAATCTTGTCTTCCGGCTCACTGCAGTGCGTTTGAACACGGTGATAGAGCGGCCTTACACAACTGCTTTTGTGACTGGTTGGGTGGTTGCCGTTGAAGTTCGGGACTTGCTTCGTACTTGTCGCTTTCCTAAGCATTTAGGTCTTTAGGACATCGCAGTCTTCGGGGTAAACGAGGACATCCAGAAAGACCAGCTGGTTGTTTTCTTCCTCTTCCATTGTAAACTGGACGTCTGGGATGACAGCGCTGAGAAGTTCATTAAATGTCTGTAATTGATCCCGGTCGATAACTACGAAGTTGTCATCCATATACCGGAACCAGAACTTCGGTCTGCAGTTTTGGAAGACCTACGACACTAACCATTGCAGGACCGCCTCGGCGATGGGTACCGGAATCGGCGGACCCATTGGATCGCCTTTCCCCCGTTTGTAGATTGTCCCGTCGAACGTGAAGTACGTCCTGAGACAGAACTTCAGGAGTTGAAGGACTTGGACGTGTCCAAGACAATTCTTCGGTTCATTGTATTTGCTTTGTAAAAGCAGCCCGATTGCCTTAATTGCCAGGTCCTGGGAAATAGACGTAGAAAGGGATGTAACATCCAAAGATACAGTGACCCCATTTGGAGGGAGGTTTACCCCTTTACGTTTCTCCATGACTTGTGCAGACGAAGAGACCGTGGTGTCCGACTCAGCAGTCAGGAACTTGAGACGCCAGAACGGCCACTTATTCAGTCCGTACTTTGGAGTACCCCTGAGCGTCATGACGGGTCGGAGGGGAGCGCCCTCTTTGTGCACCTTAGGGAGGCCATAGAATCCGGCCAAAATCGTATCTTGAGGTCTCGCTATGGGTCTGTCGGTCAGGGTTATTCCACCTGAGTACTCCATGGCCAAAAACGTAGCATTAATTTCGCATGCTAAGGTTTCTCCAGAACGGTCTTCCGACTGCTCCATTCCATTAAGATATATACATGTACAGAAGGAGGGCTAACTCATTAAAGGTCAAACGAAATTTCGAAAGGCGTCCTCGTTTCAAAAAGGTTAATTTAATAAGGTTGTAAAACTAATCATTGTGCAACATAATTCTGTAATAATCAGTTACCTCAGGGTGCCGGCTTTTGAACAAACTGCTTTTTGGTTGCATGCAAGCATTCTGCTCTGTTGAAAATGACTACGTCCGTAGCGTAATTTTCGAATTGATTTTCAATCCCCTTAAAGTTTAATTTAAATTAATAGAAAACAGGCATAGAAATAGTCGATTTTTTACGCATTCGGTAGACAATGACGTCTTCTTCTAGCTTTATACTCAAAAGAACGCTAAGATTCGGTTTTCAAACACGTTTCCAATTCTTGAATAATTTCCAACCCGACCTGCCGTTACATCCGCATTCAAAGTTTCCAAATTATATGCCATATATTTTCCGCGTGCCAAAAAATCACATAGTTCTCTACGGCAATAAGAGGAAACCATATGGGGTTCATAAAATTTAGCAGTAGATTTCAGTCATATGTTAATTTTACAAGTCACATTGGTAAATGCTCAGACAGGGCGTCTTACGAACGGCCATTTCCCGGTATTCAAAAATCTCACAAATTATACCCTTCCTTAGAGTATAAAATTTAGAAAAGGCGTACCTTTCTACCAAATGAGCAAGAGAATGAATAGTCTGATGCATGTTTTCCGAGAATTATGGTTGAATTTTTTAAGGGCATCGAAAATAAATGAGAAAAATGCATGCTACATAAGAAGGCATTTTTACAGAGTGTGTTTTCTGCATGCAGACGGAAAGAACTATGTTCGAAAGCCGGCATCTTGAGGTAACTGAATCATTATAGAAATATGCTGCAGGATACTCAGTTTTGCGACCCTACTTAATCAATCTTTTCGAAATGAAAACGCCTTTCGGAATTACAATTGACATTTCATAAGTGAGCCCACCTACTTTAGGATGAAACGACATTGTCGACAAGGGCATGACTGACCGGAATGACAGTTTCTAGCTTATCAGCCATCTTCAGCCAGCCAAACCCAACTCTAATGTGCGCAACACATTAGAATCGATTAAGCGAACTCTCGGTTAGAGGTTCTACGACCTAATCACCGAGCCACGGGCTTGTTGGCCTATTGTTTTTGGTCGGCCACCTTAGCAGTGGTAGACGGACATTCATCAACCACATTACAGAACAAATTCGTCCGGCCGTTTCTTGGAGTTCAGTCCCGATTTCCGTTAGCAGTCGCTAAGCGGTTAGCACTATAGGCAAAATGACATTAGTGAGGTTATTAGGAAAAACAAACTCGCATCGAACCCAGTGATTTCCAGAGACAATAATCGTTAGAAAATCCGGACATGCAATACCATACTAAGCCAAATTTAGCTGAAAAGTAACGTGAGGGTTTTTGACAAAGATGAGGTTACATAATGACAGTGCTGGCTGGTGCTTTTTCTGTTTACGAATTCAAACAAACTTGAAATGTTGCTCGGCTGCCAAAACGAAGCCTACACCAAAGTACAAATGTGTCATTTTGCTAGTGTGCCGGAAAATCACTCCCTCATTAATGGCGAACACATGCATTCACAAGATTCACTGAGAGTCAGTCGAAGATCCGAAGCCTTGACGAGGCTTGCGCTACACCAAAAATAAAGCGATCATTGTGATTGGCGTTCTGCGAGACCAATCGTATGGCAGCCTTATGCATATTGGCTGAGTTGGAAGCATTGACGCAGAGCCTATGCGTAATGCTTTGTGGAGAGAGTGAAATCATCTCACAGCTTGTCCTGTCAGAACCAACTAGAACAAAGTTTATGTGAACTGTGGTTACAATGGTGCACTTCGCTGATATGACACAAGTCGGTATTCGAGACGTTATTTCTTCGGACCGATTAGACAGAGGTAACATTAACAATTTCGGACCGGACAGATTCTCCACTGCTGCTATCACGACAACGTTACGAATAACATAGGTCAAGTTTGAGGTGAGTCAATAAAAGCTTTATTCCGGAGACTATGAGAGATTGCCTAAGATTAGCCCAATATAATGGGTGAATATGAACTAAGTTACAGAGTTTTAGATCTCATATCAGTGGCAACACATTGTAACAGCGGAGTCTGATCGATCTGTGCTCCACCAACGTAAGCGTTAGTATGACATCAATGAATGCGAGCAATCGCATTCATTCAGTGGTAGTACAACATGCACCTTACGTAATACCACACCCTTCCTCACCTCCTTCGGTATTTTCAATGGTTTTATGGACGTCCAGCATTGACCGCGCGGTCTGCGTTTATGTCTAAAGAAAATGCGACAGGCGGCACGAAACCATCTAGCTATCTGACTCAGAACATAGTCCGTAGGGCCCTGCATGCCGGCCTATCCTCTAACACCCACTTCGATGATCCGTGTGGATAGTGCAAGTCCTCTCCAGGTTCTGTGCGGCTACTGAACCGACGTCCCCGCTGCAAATGATTTCAATAATGTGTTACCTCGTCTGGATCACGGTGCATTTTTCCCCTTATTGCCGCTGACAGGGATCAGGTTTTCCACAAGATATATGTATATATCCTTGCGGATTTTATTAGCCTTCTGACCCAGAAGACCCCATTCAACGTGCCAGCAGGTTACCACAAGTACACAACAACTTCTACAGCGACTGCTCTCATGGCAGGCCTTCTACGTCTGGACCAGTCTATTTTAATGAAGATATAGATAGCAGCAAGCCGCCTGATCGCGGTCAACATGCAGCTGTTTCTGCGTTCGCGAAGAGGCTCCAAATTACCCACCATAACGTTGTCCTACACTGCGTGACCGATCTCATGAAATGTTTGCCGAAATTCGGAAATGCGTTTTCGATTAGGAAGGATTACTTAAAAGAGGTTGTAGTGTCGATCGGCATACCGCATAATCCTATAGTATTTCAGACTCGCTAGGATGTCGACTTTTCCATGCACGTCTTTTTGTCCTGTCGCAGAAACCATACTCGGTGAAAAATGACTACTTAAGCAGCATGTATTTTTCCTATCGATTTTCTATGGTCTTATATATTCAAAAATATTTCGTAGAAAACATGCCCAAAATATGCTTTCTTCTACTTTGTTGTTAAAAAATCATGTTGTATTTATATTTTATACCCAAAGGAAGTGTTTCAAAAAGTTTTTAATTGTGAGATTTTTAAGACTTCCATGCACACGGGACAGCACATCTCCGTTTACCAATGCCTTTAATAAAATGTACAACACAGTCCGGATCAATTGCAAAATTTCATGAACTCTATGTGGTATCTTCTTAAAGGCCAATAATATTTTCAACAGCAGGTAAATGATCCTATCAAGACGCGACTTCAAGAGGTGTGGTCTAAACTGAATGCCTATCTTGAATTCCACATATCAGTCTGGCCTTTAGACTGTTAGGCCTTGTTTGGTATCGAGTACTGACGTCCTTATGAGGTTTGAAATCGCGTCTTCTCCTTTACAGCGAAAAGATGCCACTATTTATGCTTTGGTTATGGGATATCGGTTTCTAGCGGGTCTAAAACTCTAACCTCTGGAAAATTGCAATTGGTTCAATGCAATTTTGGTTTGCTAGTTTGGTAGAAAACAATATTGTCTTCACATTTTATGTATGTATATTTGGGTTTTAAAAACTTTTCTCAATTTCCGAGTAATTTTGAGCCAGACCAACCGTTGAATTAGCGTTTGGCGATTTCGGTCGCAAGGTACATGCTTTCCGCGCACGTCAAATCATGTATTCTTCCATGACTCTAAGAGGATACCATGTAGAGTTCACAAAATTTTGCAATGGATGCGGACTTTTTTGCATATTTCTTGAGGAGCATTGGTTAGCGGACATGTGCGATGCTGCATGTGTGAACACCACTCGGTCTTAAAAATCTTAAAAATGGATATTTTTTAAAACCGAAAGGTAACCGTTCTTGGAGTATAAAATGTGAGAACAATGTGATTTCCTGCCAAAAGAGTAAACGGAAACTCAGTTTGTGCAGATTTTAAGTAAACAATACTTGGATTTATATGGCCATCTAAAATCAGTGTGAGAAATCCATGCTAATTAGGTGCTTTTTTAGTGTGTGTGATTTCTTTAGGCAGTCGAGATGAAGTATATTCAAAAGCCGACATCTTGTCGAGTCTGAAATACTTTGGAATTATGTCGCATGGCAGACATTATTGCAAACCCACCTAAGTAATTCTTCCTTATCGTAAACGCATTTCATGAGATCGGTGTAGGCCATGCTTTACACCTATACATACATCGTAGTTCCTCAAGCGCGAGGTATGCTACTTGCAGAATACCAAGTTCAGTAGCTGTTCCATCAGCACTGAATGAGGTTGGTTTCTGGTCAAATGCGCAGAAAGGTCAGTTTTGCATAACCAAGTAATCGTTCGGGCTCATAAAGTTAACGTAGGTAGCGCCCAGTCATCCCTCTAAAAAACAGATGCCGTCGCATCGTTGTCTGCATTGAAAAAGCCTGCGGATTATGCACAGACTATGCACATACTACCGACCTCTCATCCCTCATTTTTCTAAAATCGCACATCTTTCACATCGTCTTATAGAAAATGGAAGACGACTCAAGTGGAATAAAAGATAACAGACTGAATTCGACAAACTTAAGGCGTTACTCGCTTCGGCATTTATTTTAGCGCTATTAAACATACAGCCAGGTGCTCCACCCTTCATGCGATGCCAGCGGTATTCGTCGGGTGTGCAGGTGCCAACTAGATTTGACAGCAAGTCGTCGTGCGAACCGCAGATCAGTTGCAAGACTAGGCGGCATTAAGCACGGCCTTCAAACAGATTGCGTAGTTACTCGGAGGAGGGTACGTTTTTACTGACAGAATAACATTACCAACAAGGACAAGGGAGACCAAGTGACCATTTCTGGCTTATTAGCCGTCGTCAGCTAGCCATGTCCGACCCCGAGGCTCGAGCTTGCGACCTGTTGGTTAGGGTGTGGCGGGCAGCCATCATGACCGGTCTAGCGTCATTAATTTGAATGCGTTAGGCGGTGTGAATGTGCATGTCTGTACTCAGAGCGCTACTATCGTCGGGTCAGATCCCAAGTTGTAGGGAGAAGACGGAAGGCACCAGAATAAGGGTTTTATTGTGCACAGAACCCGGAGTTGTCCTCTCAGGCGGCAATGACCACTGGCGAAGCCAGGGATGGTGTTGACTGCGTCCTGTTATGTCTGAGAGTCCCTGGGACAGTGGCGGCAGCCGTAGAACAGGGCCAACTGGACTACCGCCCAGTATATTTTGCGTTTCATGTTGAGTTGAAGTCCGTAGTGATTCCGGACTAGTGGCTACGCCTAATTGACGATCTGACCGGCTTTGGAGATCCAGTAGGCCACTCCGTGTTTAGCTGTCACATGCCTTTAAATTGTGCGTTTTAGGTATGCGAATTTGTCCACTGCTACGAGTTGGCTTCAGTTGAAATCTACATGTAGCTTATTGGGCACGGCTTGATGCGTGACTGCAGTCTACTCCGTGTTACTGCCCAGTCCGAAGTTAGACCAAGCGGAGGCAAAGAGACCAAGAATCGCAGTTGTGGTCTTTACGCTCAGTCATCCAATAACACCCGGTTGTGGGCACTGGTCCTGGGTTGAATACTGAACAATGTTCTGTCGACTTCCCGGCCGCTCTTTACAATATGTAATCAGCACAATGGTGGAGGTAGGGGCAAATACGCAGCCCTTAGGAATGGCACCATTGTGGACTTATGCATTCAGCAGTCTCCCAATCGTTCACTATCAAACACTTAGGCTGTTGTACAAACGTTTTCTTCTTCCAACCAACCGCCGCAAAGGGCTTCTCTTGAGTCCCTGAAGATCTGAAGATGACTTCGCTACCTGCAAGGAGAACCTCCTCACTGAGATCACTTCTGCTGATCACGAACTGTACTATGTTCGTTGGCATTGGCAAATAACCTGAGAGTTGCATTTCGTTTCCTGCTTTGTTGGAAGTACAGTTAGTGACCTAACTCATGAAATGTGTCGAAATTTACGAATGATTGTCAATCACTCGTAAAACGGCACCATTTCATGAGTCCAATGTCTATGGTAATTAAGTACAAGTTTAAAAGAATTAAAAACACATAAGATATATTAAAGGCGGTGTTGAATTGCTTAGAGATGCCGATTTATTTTGAATAAAAAGCAATATCTCGAGAACATTAGAAATGGCTCTTATTTAGTAAACTTCGTTTTTAAATGTATAGAATGTGGTTTCATACCAAAAAACCTAATAAATATGAAAGTAGAAATAAAATAACGTCCAGTAGTAATGTTTCAGTGCAAGTGATATATAAATATCGTCAAATAATTAGTGTGTTTTCATAGATGACGGTTTGACTATTGCCCACATTATAAATGTAGATTCTAAAACAGTTTTTTAGGGTTTCGTGTTATCCTTGACTCTTTTGAATTAAATGAGATGGGGTTCAACAAGAAAACCTGATTTTTTCTCGAATTCACCGATGGGGACATCGTAGGAACAACAGTTTTCAAAAGATGACAGGCTTTGAGGCCAGTCGGTGCCTAATAAATCTAAATAGAACTGACAGACGTGATCGCAAACATACCATTTTGTGTTTATAGGGAGAAATTTTCCTCCGTTAAACTAATTTACACTTTTCGTTCGTTTTGGATTACGCTGAGTTTCAGATCGGCCTCGAAATATTGTTGACCACTTCATGATTTTTAGTGTTTTCACCCGATCTTCCATAAAGACAGATTCTGAATTACCCGTCTGTTGAGAACTTTAAAATAAGATTATCCCTGAAGGCATCTATCGAATTAGTGAATGTTCGGGCGCTCCTTTTCACGAAGATGGTCGTTTGGGTCACATGTGAAGACTCATTCAAAAATCAAACTTCATTTTCGTGAAAAATGTCTGTTCACAAAGAAAGCCAGCAACAAATATGCCTTTGATCAGTAAAACAGCTTTCCTTAATAAAATACCTCTTTAAGGAGTGCTTTATTACTGCACTCCGTTGACGGATCTATGTGTACTCTGCATTTTTGCACGGTGAGACCAAGTACGAAGTTGACACTTTTGGCCATTTCTTTCACGTTCCAAAACAATACTAATATTTTCTACCGTAAAAATAAGAACATGCTTTTCTCTATACATTGAGGCCATTTTCACTGTTTGTGCTCGCTTTTAAACTCCGTTCTTCGATTATGATTGCGCGGCAGAGCGCTTATATAAATAGTGGTATTTTGTTGAAACTGTTTATGTTTTGCTCGTTCCATTTCTGAACAGGGTATGAACAGGAGCAAAACTTTACGACAAGTAGTGTTTCATATGTTTAAAACTGGAAATGACCATGCGGTGGTGGTCAATTATTTGACATCACACTCTATCGAGCCTAACCTAAGTCTCTAAGGGGACATGAGACTTCGCATTACGCAAAACACTCTAATCAAACCGACTGAAGGCACCACTACAGCCTTTTGGGGTAATTGTGTAGCCAGGCATGTGGAAAAGACCACTTCTAAATACATGTATCTTGCTGCGTAGAGATACTCACTAAGGCTGAATTAACCTATTATACCTCATCATTTAAACTCGGAATCCTCTCATTTTACCCAAAACCTGAACAATGCATGGATCTTGCCTCTGTTTTTTTAAAAATCTTTTTAGGCATCCTACCTTAAACACCGTGACGTACCTTTACACATCCTGTCTCGAGCCAGCAAATTCTAACAAGAAATCTGGTTAGCGCCTATTCGACGGTGCTGAGACTCGTGTCATTGACACAGAGCAATTAACGTCTACGATGTCGTCTACCCCAAAACGGCCTTCGTCCTCCCCGAAGCCTAAAAAGTCATGTCAAGCACGAAATCAACTTTCGAAAACAATTTGTCCAATGAATAACAACGTTCAAGTGTCAGAGGTCAGTGTAGTTTACCAAAAAGTACTTTTTAATTCACTTCGTGATTGCGTGGGGTTCCGAATACTGTTTTCAAAACGTAGCCTTCAAAACCGAAGTGGAATTTACTTCGTACCTCACGACTCATTTTAGCCAGTCGAAATTAATGGTTCGAGAAGGCGTACTTATTTTTTAACAGATTAGCCCACCAGGTGCCAGCACTTTGCTGTTAATCAAGGCAACGTCAAAAACGTATTGATATAATTACAACAAATGCATGCAGAACCGACGGAATACACCGTGAGCATGCTGTGGTCGGTCGTATAATTCACTTGAAGTCGCACTTTGCAGCACGGATAAACAGTTAGAAAAACAGTCAAGTAACTATAACTTCTGGTCATCTATGAGGAAATTCACTCTACCCGTTCTAAGCCCAAACTATTGTGCTCGCGAGGCGTTAATATGCCTCGATCCAGTTTAGCAACTTCGTCTAAATGGCTTCAGACTGTATGACCTCCAAGAGAACCTTCTGGAGACTGACTCGAATGCTTCAGGAAAATCTGGTAAAAAGAGCGGTGTCTTCTTCTGAAAGTCGTCTTTGTTCAGGGTCCAATTTAGAAATTTTCAACTGGCCAAAGTATCATTTTTCATCATGGTCCTACTTTCACTGCCTCTCAACATGAAAGAACACATTTGTAAACGGTCAGTTAGACATGAGTATCTAAATCTACTGCTATCGCTTTTGTCTTCCTCGTTGGCAAGGACCAGATATGTGTGCCCATTATGAAAATGAAGCACAGGGATTCCCGTTGTATGTAATGACGTCAGTCGACGGCAGTTTGACGCGGCACTCGACGGAATCTGCGGAAGGCATTCAGAAAAATCATGTTGGTAGAGGGACGCTACCGACCGTTCTTAGAAAATCGCTCGTTCTGTTGTGCTTTACGGGTTCTCCCTCGAGCCCAACCAGCAGCCGCACAGCGACGAATAATATAGGCAGAATGGTATAAACGACAAAGACAAGGGGGACTGGAATAGCCATTTCTGACTTATTAGCCGTCGTCAGCCAGTCAAACCCAACATCTGGGGCTAGAACTCGAGAGCTGTTAATTAGAAGTCCAACGCCTCTAACCACTGTTCCACGGACCGTTGTCCTCTACCATTGTATATTCCCGACCGCAACTGTCAGGACAACGGGCCCGTGGTCCAGTGGTTAGAGGCGTTGTACTTCTAGCTAACAGGTGTTCCAAAATTCGGGATTTGGTTATGACTAGCTAATGACAACTAATAAGCCAGAAATGACCATTTCAGTCTCCCTTGTCTTTGTAGGTAACAACAAAAATGTTATTTTTGCAGTATGTGTGGTCAATTACTTCAACGATGGGTGGAAACAGACCGCGCAATTTGAAAAGGGTGAATTAAGAGCTCGTAAATGGGCAGCAAACGGCTTATCCGGGGTTACTTGTTAACGGTGGTGGAATTTGGTAAGACGGTATGCGGCAGGCTTAGTTAACCCCACCCTTAATCCTAACCCTTAGCTTTGCCCAAACCTTCAAAACTTACTTAGGTCCAAACGTAACCTCAACCGTAACATGGAATGTCTACCTAAATCAAATAAGTAGGCATGTTTTCGCGACAAATGTATGGATCTATGCATCAGTCGCCACATCGTTCTGTACCAAAAATTTGTGCCGTTGTAAAAACGTTTTCCTTCTTCCAGCTTACCACCCAGGCACTCGAAAGTACGATAAAAAATTTGGCTAGACTACCATCGGGACGGACTTTTCTTGAGTCCCTGAAGACCACTCTATGCCATATGAGGAGCGACTCCGCTAACTGCAAGGAGGACCTCCTTACTGAGATCACTTCTGCTGATTACGAACTGTACTATGCGGCCTACTACTCTCTCGAAAGAACCAAACTGACCGTCGCGGCAACCCATGCCGAGGAGCTCAGCAGGTTAAAGAAACTTCGAAGGGACTTGGCGAAGTTGAATCGGAGACGGGCTAACTTGCTTCAGGCGGCAAACGATGAGGAAATGGTAATTTCCAAGGAGTCCTTGCATCTGAGTTCTACGATATTTGTTTTATCATGCCGACATAACAGAGGCAGGGAACGCCATGGCTCAAGCTTTAATTAGACTGTTATGTAGGAGGCTTGTGCAGTTTCAGCCATACACGTGCCATCGAAGCTCGTTGAGTGTGATTGGGGTTAGTGTGGGTGCGATGGTCTGCCTAAGTTTCTACTGCCGTTTCATGCTCATAACAACCTTGGATTCTAGCCAAACACCCTGTATTGCCTTATGATTGTATTGCAGAGACCTACTCTAGAGACCGCTTCTCCGTTTTCAGAACGCTACTGCCTTGAAGGAAGTGGAACGGTCAGCAAAAAAACTGCTTGAATGCGTCAAAAACTTGCAACAGACGGCGGTATTCTGTGAAGATTCTGACTTTGATAAATTAAACTTAGCTCCAGATTTTGCATCGGTACGTTTATCAGACCTGAAAATACTTTTATCGTGAGTCAATATGGTTGGCATATTTGTAATCTTTTGCTTGCACTCCCACTGATTGCGCATAATATTTCTTGGCAAACACTGAGCATCTATGCGTGTTAATTTTGCAAGATAACAGTCTTTCATTCCATTCGTAAACGTCTCTAACCCCCAACGCTTATTCCTAACACTAACCCCTAACCCTAACCTTTACTAAGTGCGGCTGCGAAATAAGATCCTACCAGTTACGGGATCTGACTGATCTGACCCCCAACACTGACCCCTAACATTAACCCCTAACCTTAACCTCTAACAAGTGCGGGTGCGAAATAAGATCTTAACAGTTGGGGGTAAGGAAAGGAGGTTAGGGGTTAGGCTCGGCTTGTCTACTGCAGGTATGGCTAGAAATAGGATCCGAAAAAAGTGACATCTGTTTGTTATGTCATGTTGAGGCTATAGACGAATGTATCCACCAAAGTCAAGTTTGGTCCAAAAGCCTTTGGACTAATTTTTAATATTTAAGAAAACCCAAAAATCACGAAAACCTAGCATAATCAAATTATTGTCTTCGCATACTTTTCCTGACGGAACCTAAAGACAGAATAACGCATGCCAGTGGGAAATCATTCTAGCAGTATAATTTAATGAGAAAGAGTAAGAGGGACTGGAATTGTCATTTCTGACTTTTTAACTGTTGTCAGCTAGCCACACTCAACTTCGGGGTATGCAACCCTCTAGTCTCGAACTCGAGACCAATACGTTAGAAGTCCACCGCCCAAACCACTAAGTCACGGGGTCGTTGTCCTGCCGATTTTTACTCGATTATGGTAGATGGGCGCTCAAGGTTTGTTATCGGAAGTAGTCAAGCTGGCGTGCGCACAGAATGGGATCGTGCAATATTCCAACCCCAACTAGTGGGGGTCACACGCCCACTAGACATCTCTAACTATTCCAACAGACTGATTTTAGTCCGAAATGTACGCATAAGTAGCAGTTCTGTGTTCGTCTCCATGAACGGGCTCATCTACGGGGGGGAGGGGGGAAGTCGTAGGCATTCGGCAGATCGTTTATTACTCCTGATAAAATGAATTGGACACTTATTGCAAGCATAGGTGGTAGTCCTCGTGTAAGCATTTATGCCACCCATCCGCGACAGCCGGCGCACAAAGAGCACCATTCAATGAACAAATACTAACCTGCGCTTGATCGCACACTCTCGATAAGCCAGCTACAGGTGGTCCTGGAAGTCCAAAAGTTAACCAAAGTGAACCCCGCAGGCTGGTGAAATTATACTAGATGGGCTAACTCATGAAATGTCGACCGAAATTTCGAAATGCATTTTCGTTTCGAGAAGACTGCTTACAGTATGTGAGCTAACTCACGCAATGTCAACAGAAATTTCGAAATGCGTTTTCGTTTCGAAAAGATTAATTAAGTACGGTTGTAAAACCAATCATCATGCTGCATAATTCTATAATAATTCAGCTACCCCAAAACGCCGGCTTTAGAATCAAACTTCTTTTTGGCTGCATCCGAAAAACCATACTCCGTAAAAAGTGTCTACTTGTGCAGCATGTATTTTTTTCATCGATTTTCGATGCCCTTAAGCACTCAATTATATTCCATGAAAAACATGCATAAAAACATTTATGCTTTTTGCTCATTCAGTTGACTATTATTTCTTATTTCAATTTTAACCTCGAACGTAGGGTATAATTCGGTTTTCAATTTTCTAATTGTGGGACTTTTAAATTCCCTGAAACGGCCGTTCATAAATCGTCATGTCTCTGCATGTACCAATGTGGCTTTTAAAGTTAACAAGGTGGCTCAAGGCCACCTCTCAATTTTATGAACTTTATATAGTCCCCCCTTTATTCCCGTTTTCGGTACGCGGAAATTATACGGTTTGTAGTTTGGAAACCCTGAATGCAAGTATAACTACAGGCTGGGTTTAAAATTATTCGGGAATTGTAAAAGTCTTATAAAAACCAAATTATACCCTTCTTTTGAGTGTAAATATGAAAGAAGACGTAATTTGCTCCCTATGAGCAAGCAAATGAATATTTTATGCATGTTTTCCATGAAATATATTTAAGGGCATCGAAAATCGATGAAACAACTCATACTACATAAGTGGTCGTCTTTTACAGAGCACGTTTTTTAGATGCAGCCAAAGAGAAGTTTGTTGAAAATCCGGAGTCCTGAGATAACTGCATTATTATAGAATTATGATGCACGATGATTGGTTTTGCAACCCTACTGAATAATTCTTTCCGAAACGGAAAAGCATTTCGGAATTTCTGTTGAGATTTCATGAGTAAGCCCATTTACTGTAAGTAGGGTTATAAAATTAGTCACCGTGCAGCATAATTTAGTTACCGCAGAATGCTGGCTTTCGAACGAACCCTTTTTCCAGCTGCATGCAAAAATTATACTCTACAAAAAATGACATGCATTTTTCTCATTGATTTTCGATGTCCTTAAAAGTTCAATTATGCTCCGTTTAAACACATGGATAATGGTATTTATTTTCTTCCGCTTATTCGGAAGAGAAGTACGTCTTTTCCCAATTTTATATCCGAAGGTAGGGTATAGGTCGGATTTAAAAAGTTTCTAATTGTGAGATTTTTAATGCCGTGAAATTGCCGTTCATAAAACTCTATATCTCAATATGTACCAATGTGACTTGTAGAGTCAACAATATCTACTGCTAACTTTTATGAATACCATATGGTGTCCTCCTAATACCATAGAGAAGTGTATAGTTTTCCTTACGCGGAAAATATGTGGCTTGTAATTCGGAAACCATGAATGCATCTGTAAAGGCAGGTCGGGGCTTAAAACTATTTGAGAATTGGAAAAATCTTTGAAAACCGAATTATGCACTTCCTTCGAGTATGAAATTGGTAGAAGACAAGCCTCGCGTGTCCTAGCAGCGTATCGACAAGGAGTGTGAGGCGGACAAAAAGACAGCGTGACAAAGTCGGAGGGTAAGGAGACGCGAACTGCTGCACGCCCCGATGCTAGTGGCAAGTCGTCTTGTTGAAACGTCTTATATTTGTTTTTCTTTTCTGATGGAAAATAGATTCAGCTGCATTTCAAGGACTTATCGCTGGTGACCTCTGACTCGGGGAACGTGCGGAAACAACTGGCACGACTTCCAATAGAAGCTCAGACTAGTAAACCAATAAAGCAAGGGTAAGTGTTAAATCCTCTAATGACTCAGCCGAAGTCTGTTTCGCTGACCAAGCGGATCATGTGTTTATTTTATTAGTAGCTGGTAGTATGTAATAGCCAACGAATGTCTAACACAGTGCGTGACCTATCTCATGAAATGTTGGCTGAAATTTTGAAACGCGTTTTCGATTAGGAGGAATTACTTGGTCGCGGTTGTGATATTGAATATCTTAAGGCATACTCTTATAACATTTTGGACTCGGCAGGATGTCGGCTTTTAAATGCACTTCTTTATAATCTTCTGTAGAAAGCGTGCTCGGTAAAAAATGACTACTTAAATAGCATGCATTTTTCCCATTGATTTTCGATGGTCTTGGAAATTCAAATATATTTTATAGAAACCAGAAACAAAAATGTGCTTTCTTTCAGTCAATCAATAGAGAATCACGTCTTCTTTATATTTTATATTTAAGGAAGGAGTATAATTAGGTTTTAAAAAAGTTTCTAATTATGAGACTTTTTAAGACCGCGATATGTCCATTCACAAAGCATCATACCTGACCGTTTACCACTGCTCCTCATGAAATGTACAACATGGGCTGCATCCATTGCAAAATTTTATGGACCCTGTATAATATCTCTTTAATGACATACAAAAATATGGGATTTTCTTTACGCGGAACGCATGCACCTTGTAGAGGGTAATCACTAAGCGTTAATGTAACGAATGATCAGGCTCCACATTTTTCAGCAATCAGAAAACTTTTTTAAAACCTAATTATACTCCTTCCTTAAGTATAAAATATAAAGAAGACGTGATTATCTATTGATTGACTGAAAGAAAGCACATTTTTGTTTCTGGTTTCTATAAAATATATTTGAATTTCCAAGACCATCGAAAATCAATGGGAAAAATGCATGCTATTTAAGTAGTCATTTTTTACCGAGCACGCTTTCTACACGAGATTGAAAAGGAGTGCATTTAAAAGCCGACATCCTGCCGAGTCCAAAATGTTATAAGAGTATGCCTTAAGATAATCAATATCACAACCGCGACCAAGTAATCTCTCCTAATCGAAAACGCATTTCAAAATGTCAGCCAACATTTCATGAGATAGGTCACACACTGTAGCTCAAAATTGAAAGTCTGTTTATGTGTCCTTTATTTCGCGTACTAAGTTCTTTCCAAACCCTTAAGAACTTCTAAGTTGTGTCGATTACTCTTTTACTTTCGATAAAAGCGTGCGAAATATTCTAGGAGTCTGTTTCAGAGCAGTTTTTTCCATGGGGCGAACATCTAACAGGTTCACAAATCTAAGTCCTTGGTTTTGGCATTTGAGGTTGCAGTTCTATTCAGTTTATGATCCATACAACAGCTTTTTTGGATTTTTGTTGTAAAAGTCATCTTTTACGCCTGAAACTCGATCCGATTATGTTTGTATTCACAAATCATCGGCTCGGATGACGCGGTGGACAAACAACTAATACTTCTTTCATTTAAGACGGTATGATGGTGAACATTCAATAGGCACCAACGCCGGTTAAACGCCGCCTAGTGCCATAAAATGTGTTTTAGGAAAGAAAGCTCACTTCAATGATTTGTCGTTTTGATGACCAAGAAGTCTGGTTTGTGCAATTTAAGAAAACACACCCGTCTCAGGCATTTCACAGGAAAAACCAGAGGAGTTAGTCGTTTGAAGTGAAAGTTTATTGGCCAGAGACTGGGGTCTGAGGGTCATCGTGAAAACAATCGGTTTCATAAGCTAGCAGACTTCCGCTAGCATTGCACGAGTTTGAACAAATATCACGCACCTAATGCGCGCAGTACGCCTGTTTCCGGATGCAAGGCTGGAAATGCGGTGTGCGTTGGGTTTGAGACTTCCTGCGCGGCTCCTTCGTAGACTGCCTCATGGACACCGAGAGCCTTAAGATTAACATAAGCAAAGGTTTTTCTTCTTTTTGGCCGCTTGCTTAGAAAGCCTTAACTATCCTCACACAATGACTGCTTTCAACAAAAAATATAGAAGAATGGATATGAGCCACTGTTTTCCGCTCCTCATTCATGAACGATTGGTCTTAACTATACATCAGTTAACCTATTTTATTGGCAATATACTGGTTTTTATCCCCTTTGTTTGTCTTAATTAAAAAGTTTAAGGTCATAAATTCAGTGCGTGACCGATCTCATGAAATGTTGGCCGACATTCTGGAATGCGTTTCCGATTAGGAAGGATTACTTAAGTGGGGTTGTTATACTGATTATCATACAGCATAACCCTATAACATTTCAGACTCATCAAGATGTCGGCTTTTGAATGCACTTCTTTGTGACCTCCCGCAGAAACCACACTCGGTGAAAATTGACTACTTAAATAGCATGCATGTTTCCTATTGATTTTTCATAGTCTTATAAATTCAAACATATTCTACAGAAACCATGCACGAAAATATGCTCTCGTTTTCTCATTTGGTAGAAAATCATATTATCTTTATATTTTATGCACGAAGAAAGTGTTTATGTTGGTTTTATCAAAGTTTCTAATTAGGAGATTTTTAAGACCGTGCGATGTTCACGCATGTAAGACTGCACATGTTCGTTTAATTTTGCTCCTCATGGAATGTATGACACAGCCCGGTTTCATTGCGAAATTTTACGAAATGTATGTGGTATCTTCTCGAAGGCATAGAGGAATATACGATTTTACTTACGCGGAAAGCATGCGCCTTGTAGACTAAAATTGTTTAACGCTGATGCAATGGCAGATCAGGCTGAAAGGTATTTGAGAATTGGGAAACCTTTTTAAAACCTAAACAGCCACATTTTTTTGGACATCAAATATAAAGCCAATGTGAGTTCCTGCCAATTGAGAAAAAAAGCATATTTTTATGTATGGTTTCTGTAAAATATATTTGAATTTTTAAGACCATTGAAAATCAATTGGAAAAATGCATGATATTTAAGTAGTCATTTTTTACCGAATGCGGTTTCTGCGGGAGGGCATAAAGACGTGCATTCAAAAGCCGACATCCTGGTGAGTCCGAAATTTTACAGGGTTATGTTGCATGATGATTAATATAAATACCTCACTTAAGTTATCCTTCCTAATCGGAAACACATTCCGGAATTTCGGTCAACATTTCATGAGATCGGTCACGCATTGTAAATTGCGTTAGCGCAATTTCGAAAAACATACAATCTGACGTAATTTTTGCACCGAATTTACAAGCGATTGTCAGTGATATCGATAGTTATATTTTGCGGCTAATATGTTGCATTTTTAATCCTTTCGTGTTATTTGTTTCGCGTACCCATATCTATTTGCGGGAAATGGAAGGCCTTTTTGCTGAAAATTTTGCAAGATAGTTTCAAAAAAGGATTGCTTTGCTCCCCTTCTCTTTATTTCTGATGTTATGCAATTGGGCGTTTCTAATTTGATAACAATGACTGTGCCTGCAGGTGTTTCTTACCCTGAGCGCACCAACTATGAATTTACTTTTCCTGTCCAATTTGGCCTGTAGCGACGCTTAGGGATAACACGTTTGTTCGTCTAATTGTGTGAATCTATTTGTCCGGTTTTTTTGCCTTTGTTTAGTCATGCTGAAACGAATTGGGATCTGAATCTAAACGAAATCTTCATTAAGTTTCTGCCCGAGGCTACAGCGCCATGTGACGTGCATGAGTACTTCTCTAAATTCGGTCCAATCACGGAAATCCGAGGGCCATGGCACAAGATGGGACCAGATCCCATCCTCTATGGATTCGTCAATTTCCTTGAAACGGAGTCTGTGAGAAGAGTACTTGAGACCCAACCGCATCAGCTAGGCGGGAAGAGAATCGTTGTTCGTATGTCAAGAAAAAATTCTACGATCTGTCAAGGGTGAGATTCTGGTTTTCAAAAAATTGCTTCTCTCTCAGGCACAGAATTGTGTAACGATCGGGCGGTAGAGTTTCATACATGTCTCTCGCTGCAAACAACAAAAGCGTTTTTTTGGTAAATAGGATTGGCTAATAGGCCAATCTGCTGTATCGACTATGCGTGTTCGATTAACCTGGTTCGAGTTACGATGTAAAAGATGTTTACATACATTGCCTGTGAGGCTGCAACGGCAACATAAAAGAAATCAGGGCTAGGGTAGGGGGGTAAGAGAGTCTTTGAGTAATGATCTTGGGTTGAGTACACGGAGTACCCATCATCGTGATTAGGGATTTGAGGCGGCATGGCTTCATCACTTGGGGTTGGCGTTGGCGTTGGCCACGGCAGCGAAAGCGCTTGTGTCAGAGTTTTCTGACAGCATAACACCGGATTCACTAACCGTATAGCTACTGCCTCTGCCGTTGCTAGTATCCGTTGGCGTAGGCCTTTAGAGAAGCATGTTGGTGTCCGGTAGACAACCTGAAATGCTTTCTTGGTTCTATGAATATTGACTACTGTATTTGACTACTATATTTGCGTTAAAAACATTTGCAAATGTTTTTATGGGCAAAGTCGATAAAACAAGCTTGCAAGAGACCATTAATGGCCTCGTCTTCTACCGTCGGTACGTGGACGATATCTTCTGCCTGACGGATGGTACCACCGATTCCGAGGAGCTTGTCCAAAAGTTCAACAGTGCGCACCCCTCGCTAAAGTTCACTGCAGAGACCGAGGCAGATAACGAACTTGCCTTTCTCGATGTCCTTCTGCACAGGCAAGAGGATGGGTCTATCCAGCGCAGGGTGTTCCGAAAGAAAACCTGGACGGGACAATATGTTAATTTCCACAGTTTTGTCCCCCTTAACATCAAACGGAATTTAGTCCAGGGATTGGCGACTAGAGTGAGACGCATCTGCTCACCTGAAGCTATTGAAGAAGAACTTCAACAGCTGCGGAACACACTTCGGGAGAACGGATACCCAGATAGATTCATCCTCCGAAATATTGGGGAACGCGTTGAAAAGCCCACTGTTGAGACTGCGGAAAAGAAAGATGTATTCATAAGATTGCCTTTTAGAGGAGACGCAGAGAGCGAACTAGTCCGACGGCGCTTAACTACAGCTATCACGCGGGCATTCCCTGCGGCGAATTTACGCGTATGCTTCACAAACTCTCCCCTCCTACGTTTGGGAGGTAAAGACAGACTACCGTTGGAGGCCACATCAATGTGCATTTATTCATTCACTTGCTCCTGTGGAGCAGGATACATCGGCCGCACAACGAGACGCCTGGTAAAGAGAGTACGTGAACATATGCCCGCCTGACTAGACAGAGGTGAGACCCGGTCGATTTCGAGTTCTATTCTCGCGCATTTAATCGATACGAACCACCGAGTCGATGCCAAGAAAGCATTTCAGGTTGTCTACCGGACACCAACATGCTTCTCTAAAGGCCTACGCCAACGGATACTAGCAACGGCAGAGGCAGTAGCTATACGGTTAGTGAATCCGGTGTTATGCTGTCAGAAAACTCTGACACAAGCGCTTTCGCTGCCGTGGCCAACGCCAACGCCAACCCCAAGTGATGAAGCCATGCCGCCTCAAATCCCTAATCACGATGATGGGTACTCCGTGTACTCAACCCAAGATCATAAAAGAAATCGTCTAAAAAGTACAGTGCACTGGTTTTGGTAGCCGAGTTGAAGAATTCCTTTCGACCCGTGTGCATGAGCACCAGACAGTTTAATGGAACGCGACACTTTACTGCGTGATGCTATGCCAAACTGAACGCATTTCACTGAAGAAAACCAACATTTTCGCGCCTGCCCAGCGAAGAATGACCTCGAGCTCCTTAGACCAATGCCATCAGACGAGACATTCACTAACAGATATGTCGGGTTAGATGTCAGTGACAATATTTTCTCAGGGTCGATTAAAGACTGCCACGGCTAAAACCGTACAGGTAACTGAAATACGGAAATGCCTATTGACATCAACGATAACCAACGACAAAGTCTTTCGTTAGTTTCTATAGGGTGCAAACTGTCTTATGTATATTTTCCACTTGTTTGACGATGCGTTGGGAAATTCTTTCGTAAACTTGCTTAGTGAAAGTTATTTCGT
This sequence comes from Spirometra erinaceieuropaei, assembly GCA_902702965.1. Taxonomy (NCBI): domain Eukaryota; kingdom Metazoa; phylum Platyhelminthes; class Cestoda; order Diphyllobothriidea; family Diphyllobothriidae; genus Spirometra; species Spirometra erinaceieuropaei. The sequence goes on along the minus strand of CACRXP010000248.1, from coordinate 7,744 downwards.
TTCTGAGGAACTTTGGCCAATTTTAATTAGGACCCTCGAGATGTCAATTCCTGAAATGTTTTATTTGGGAAAAATAAAACCTTTAACGAGTAACTTGGCGAGACTGGCCATTAAGCTTGTCTTCAAATTTTGGGAGCATTCAGAAATAATTAGATAATCTAAGGATGCTGTGGCAGAATTTGAATAATTCAAAATCAAACATATATGAGTTACGTAGGCCCGGTAGTCATCTTGTGGATTTTAGGTGCATTACTTAGGAAATCCCGCCTGAGCAGTCCCTTTTTCACTTTCAGTTTCAGTTAATTAAGGGAAATATAAGCGATCGCCTTTGAACTCCCTATTGGTAACAAGTCGTCGGAGAAAAACTTTGATACGTTAGAAGGTGAAAAATGGATTTTGTGCACAATCTCGGACAGCTGGTCGAAAAAGGGCAATCGTTAACGGTTAATTACTAATTACAAGTAGTATGAACACTTATAATTTGGTGCCGGGTTATGTGAGGGGACGTGAGGTTGGTAATTGGGATGCTTGATACGCGTCAAGTTTACACTTAAAGGAATTCACACAGGAGGAGATTGCAACATCGGTCGGCAGGGCATTCCACGCTGCAACCACTCTGTTACTGAAAAAGAACTTCCGTTCATTGATTACCCTGAGCGAAGTTTTACGGGATGACCGCGCAAAGTGGGCGTGTTAGCTTGAGTGAAACAGTCTAGGCCTTTGATAATGCGAAATGTTTGTATAAGGTCACCACGTAATTGCCTGTAGGAAAGGGGAAACGGGTTGAGAGTTGACAGTCTGGTTTCATAGAACAGTGCTTCCAGACCTTGTGTCATTTTGGTCGCCCCCTCTAGGTATAATCCCTGGCAGTCCAAGGTCTCCACGCCTGTATGGCGTACTCTAGATGAGGTCGCACGAAGGTGGCAAATATTTTGGAAAGGCAGCCAGTGTCAAATCTCATACATGCTCGCCTAATGATTTGCAATGTTGCCGTAGTCGACCTGGCCGCCTTCGCGCATTGCAGTGTTGGTATGAGTGAAGATGTAATCCATACACCCAAGTCCTCCTGACTGTCAATCTGTTGCAGTGGTGTGCCGTGTAGAAAGTAGGTCCTGGGGCTGGAGGCTCTGACGCTGCCGAGTTGAAGAAAGTTGCACTTGCTTATGTTGGGGAGCATAAGCCAGCACTTCGACCAGTCTTCGAGTCTGTTCAAGTTTACTTGCAGGTGGGCTGCGTCTGCCGCCTTACGAATAACTTTCCACAATTTTATGTCGTCGGCAAACAGGATAGTATCACAGTCTAGGTCCTTGACGCAGTCATTTACGAAAACGAGGAATAACGTGGGGCCAAAGACTGAGCCCTGTGAGACGCCACTGACCACGCTTACCTCTGAGGACTGCTGACGCCCGACCTAAACACATTGGGACCATCCAGCCAAAAAGCTCTGGATCCATACAAGAAGGCGTCCACGAATTCCAGCGTTACGCAGTTTGCACAAGAGACGTTGGTGAGGAACGCTGTCGAAAGCATTTTTGAAGTCGATGTAGATGGCGTGCACCACATTACCTTCATCGGGTGCTTTGGTCCAGCGTTCGGGCGTAAAGAGCAGATTCGTGAGGCAGGACCTACCACTTTGAAAGCCGAATTGGGCATCAGAGAGGAGGTGATGCTACTCGAGGAACTGCATCAAGGCCTTCTTAACGATCTTCTCCATGATTTTGCAACAGATGGAGGTAAGACACACTGACCTGTAGTTATTCGCAGACGCACCACATCTACCCTTAGAAAGCGGAGTGATGGTAGCGGACTACCAACCAGAGGGCCGGCATCCAGTAACAAATGTCGTTTGGAAGATCAAAGCTAACGGCTTGGACATTTCGGGAGCTAACTCCTTCAGCAGCTTGGCCGGGATTGCATCAAGGCCTGGGTAGGCCAATTCTTTTAGGTTTAGTAATTCATTTTGAACAATTGTTTCGTTGGCGAAGATGGCTTCGAGGGTAAGCGGTTCTTCGTCCTCACAAGTGGGTGAAAGAAAATCAGGTTCACTTCTCACGATGGACCGGAAGTACTGAAAGAGATGTTCAGCCTTATCCTTGTCCTCGGAGATTTCCGTTCCCTCGGCCGTTCGCAGCAGTGTGATGGGATCTTTGTTGCGTGTGCTTGTCTTAGGTAGCTGTAAAAGACTTTGGGATTAACCATGACATGGTTCAAAAGAACCTTTTCAAGGACTTGCCGATCTCTGGCAATAAGAATTTTGACCCGATTACTCTGTAGCATATAACTACTTAGGGATTCTCGCGTCCGGTAAGTCAGGGATCTTTTCCACAGCTTCCTCTTCTTGTTAATTTCCTTCTTTAAGGACGTAGTCAACCAGCTGCGTCTATTTGTTAATCTCCTGCGCATGATTGGGCAGTGGTTGGAGATGAGCTTGTGGACTAACTCTTTGAACTTACACCAAACCTTTTCGACATCGCCGGAGAGAGTGGATGCCCAGTCGATAAGACAAAGATCCTTTTTCATCTGTTCGAAATCACCGGGCCAAATATTGGGTCGGGAATCGAGCAGTTGTGCAGGCAGGGAGAATATGGTGCATTTCCACATGAGAACTACATGGTTACTCTGACCCAACGGGGGGAGGCAATTCACGACGTTGATGTTGTCAGAGGACTTTGTGAACACAAGATCGAGGCAAGTCATTTGTTGGCCCTCTCAAACTATCGTTGGCAACATTACGTGCTGGGTTAGAAGCAGATTGTCGGAGGTACGCATTAACTCCTGGTCGAATGCTGCTTCAGAGCAGTCGGCTGAAGCCGAGGTCCAGTTTATGTGAGGTGCATTAAAATCTCCAACGATGAGAGTAGTCGGTCGCGTTGAAAATAATCTGAGCTCCTCCAGCAGTTGGGCATCAGCGTCAGGGTCATTTCTCGGGGGGTGATATACTGTCAAGATATCGAGGCTTTGAGAGCCCGATGCCCTTAAGGTCAGCTATATTGCTTCTGTACAACAAGTCAATTGAGCAGTTTTTTCTAAAACGTACAAGCCATTCTTAACAAATGTTACTATGCCTCCATCCCTTCTGTTTTTTCTGTCTCTGCGGAACAGTTGAAATCCAGGGAGCATGAACTCTCTATCAACAACATGTTCGGACAACTATGCTTCTGTTATTGAGATAACGCCTGGGTGGAGGTCGTAGGTATGGATACGGATTTCTTCCAGTCAGAAATGACTCCAGTATATCAAACTTCGTTTTTAACTATATATAATTTATTTCATATCAGAAACCTAGTAAATATAAAATATAAATAAAATAACGTCTAATAATAGTATTCCGGTGAGGTTTACATCTAAATATCGTTCAATAATTAGTGTGATTCCACATATGACGGTTTGCCAACTGCCTACATTCTGAGTGTAGGTTCCATAAAAGTTTTTCCGTGTTTTGTTATTTCCTTGATTATTTGGAGTTAAACGAGATGGGTTTCAACAAGAGAAGCTGGGTTTTGCTTGATTTCATCGATGTAGACTTCGTAGGATCAAAAGTTTTCATAGGGTGGCATGCCATGATGCCGGTCGGTGCCTGACAGACGGTGACTGACAGACGTGATCGCAAACATACCATTTTGTGTTAATAGAGAGAAATTCTCTTCCGGTAAATTAATTTATACTTTTCCTTCGTTTTGGATTACGTTGAGTTTCAGATCGGCCTCGAAATATTGCTGAATACTTCATGATTTACAGTGTTTTCACCCGATCGCCCATAAAGACGGATTCTAAATTACCTGTCTGTTGAGAGCTTTAATATAAGATTCTTCTTGAAGGCATTTACCGAATAAGTGAGTGTTCAGGCGTTCCTTTTCACGAAGATGGTCGTTTGTGTCACATGTGAAAACTCATTCAAAAAGCAAACTTCATTTCTGAGAAAAATGGCTGTCCACAACGAAAGTCAGCAACGAATATGACTTCGATCAATAGAACAACTTTCCTTAATAAGTTACCCCTTTAGGAAATGCTTTATTATTGCACTCCGTTGACGGATCTCTGCGTACTTTGCATTTTTGCACGGGGATGTCAAGTAAAAATTTAACGCTTTTGGTGATTTCTTTCACGTTTCTGAGCAATACTAGTATTTTTCTACCGTAAACGCAGGAACATGCCTTTCTCTAAACATTGAGGCCATTTCCACTGATTGTGCTTGCTTTAAGATTCCGTTCTTCGATTATAAATACACGGCAGAGCACCCATATAAATACAGATATATTGCTGAAACTACTAATGTTTTGCTCGTTCTATTTCTGAATAAGATGTGCACAGAAGCTAAACTACACGACACGTAGTGTTTTCTATGTTAAAAGCTGGAAATGACCATTCCGTGGTGGTCATGTATGTGACATCAGGTAGAATTGTCCAAACGGCAAAACGATTTTAACCCATTTAAACAAAGGGATCCATATCTGCGTTATTACTGCACTTAAGGGCACCAAATCGCCCAGATCTGCTAATTTGACTTTTATAAAAAGATAAAATCTCTGGATTTCTTAAAATATCCTTTTTGTTAGTAGGTTGATCACCATGGTTAACATCGGACATAAAATAAATTTTTTAGTTCGGCTAAACCTGTTGATTAAAACTCTCGCGGGTAAAAAACTGTCCTTTCAATGAAAAAGTCGATCAGATGCGTAACCGGGGTCTAGGACATGCATTAGCATAGGAAATTGCATGAATATATTCCAACGTCTATTTTCGCTAAAATTTACTGATATTTTACTTGATATAATTACTTAAATACAATTTCTGAAAAAGAAAATGAGATTTCATTGAAGGATTTGAGTGAGCGAACAAAATGCGCAACGTTAAAGGCGTCCTGAAATTCTCCCATCAGATTTCATTATCAGATTTCATGAGATAGGTCACGCTCTGTATGTTTCAGCCTTGTTTATAGTGCTACTTATTTTTTAGGTAGGCTAAATTACTATCTGTCAATGGAGGCCAGTTTTACAGGATTTGGTTCATTGACGACTGATCATCGGAACCATCTGATAGTTCTTCGATGATAATAGCCATAAAACAAATGACAAGTTATGGAGATTTGTAACCAGTGCCCCGTATCTAGAGACCACAGAGCGGTATTCAGATCGCGGACGCAGGACCAGCGTACCATTCGAATGAATTCTTACCAGAGGCTCAGGTTTCAATCAATTCCCGGTTTGGCTTGCTCTAAGATAGAGACAGACCTGGGGTGCAGTACACTACGCCGGACTGCGTACTGGGATTCTGTTTGTCGGCGGACTTCCTGACCGGACAGGTATGCAACTTCACCACCTAATTCTGCAGCATTGTTCTCAGTCGCTTCTGATAGAGTGCAACATTCCGCGCAAATTTTATGCCTATGTATCATACCTCCGGAAACTTTCCTTTTCGTGCTGAAGCAGTGAGACAGAACCCATTGCAAGTTCGCTCTCGCACAGTTTCGCTAAGTATCCAGTGAAGAATTGGTGTTAGAGCTGGAAAGCTCTATGGTGGTTGTAGTTATTTTGGTCAGCCCATAGTTTACGTTTTCCGGCCGGGGACCCCTTAATGAGGAGTCCGATTTTCGTTACCTAGTGGGATTCGAACTGTCCCCCTCTCAGAAGAGGAAGATGCGGAAGTCACTCGTTCCGTTGTGCCTTATGGGCTCACTTTCGAGCCCAACCGGCAGCCGCACAGCGGCGCATGATATAGGCAGAATGGCATTGGCGACAAAGACAAGGGAGACTGGAATGGCCATTTCTGACTTAGGCAGAATAACATTACCGACTTATTGGTCGTCGTCAGTCCGTCATATCCAACCCTAAAGTATGGAACACTTCTATAATAATTTGGTTATCTGAGATTGTCGGCTTTCCAATTAATGTCTATCCGGCTCCATGTAAAAATTACACTCTTTAAAAAATGGCTACTTATTTAGCATGCGATTTTCTCATTGATTTTCGAAAGCTTTAAAAACTCAACAATATTTCATTAAAGGATGCATAAAAATATTCATTCTCCTACTCATTCTGTAGGAAATGACGTCCTCCAATTTTATACATGAAGGAGAGGTATAATTCGGTCTTTAAAAAGTGTCTAATTTTGAGGTTTTGTTTACTAACGTTAAATAGCCGTTCATAAAAGGCCATGCCTCTGCATTTACCAATGTGACTTATTAAGTTAGCAAAATGGCTCAAATCCACTGCGAAATTTTATGAACTCCATGCAGTCTACTCTTAATACCGTAGAGAAACGAATGGATTTCCGAACGCGAAAAATATACGGCTTGTAGTTTGAAAACCCTGAATGCAAGTGCAGCGGCATAAGTTAGCCCACCTACTGTATGAGGTTAGTGTTATGTTCAGGTTTAACGTTAGGCATGCGACCTTGTTTAGGATATGGGTTTTGGTTATGATTAGAGTAAGGATAAGGTAACCGATCCGAACGAAAATGCGGCTTCCAGAATGCAGTTGTTATGGCCGGAAAAAAATCGTGGAACTGCAAGAGAGCCGGTTTGGAAAACAAGCACTTTAATGACATCCTGCGAACACGAGGGGTCACAACTCGTCCGAAAAAACGTCCCATTTATGTGT
>CACRXP010000247.1:822451-845243 GCA_902702965.1 Spirometra erinaceieuropaei | reverse complement strand
TGAGTAATTTGTGCTGGGGCCCGACCAGTCATCTGCGGGGCCGTCAGGTTACCACGAGAACAGCTGTACTAGCGATACCTTCCGTCCTTCCTTGTCAACATTAATCCTTTATAAGCTAGTTGGGAGAGTTATGAAGCGAATTCGAAGGAGCAAAGAATCTAATGAAAGTGGACTTCCATATTAGATCGCAGACAACAAGCCGATGATTATTTTAAATACCTCAAAGGGAGACAACAAAAAACAAGTGAACCTGATGGATATTATTGTCCATAGCTTTTTATACCAACCGGTGCGTTTTTCGCTCTCCAAAAGCGCGCAGACGGAAATAAACTGTGACAGTTTTTCTTCCAGTAGCTGATCTCTCACGCATGTTTTGTTCTTATGATGAAGGAAATTCTTATGATTTGTCAAGGCATTGATATCACTAGGCAAAACTGCTCTTTGTAGTACAACGGTAGCAGATAACTGGCTCTGGAAACTACTGAACGTGATCGCTTCTTGGTATCATTTTAAATTTAAGGCTTCCACTAGGCAAAAATGCTTTCTGGAATACATCCATGCAGATAACTGTCGTTGAAAACTACTGAACATGATCGTCTCCTGCTATCATTTTATACTGACAAAATTTAAAGTATATAACGGAGAACGGGAGCGTTTCGGTGTCAACGATGGGAAGACAATGTTTAGCCGAACTCCTGTGCGCTTCCAATAGCTCAATTCTGGGGCAAATAATGCCGCTCTGTCGTCTTTAGAGGTGCTTGGGATTCTATTGGGAGGTGCAGCATAAGGCGGGAGTTCAGGTTTATGAAGCCATTTCAACAGTCTAAAATTATACCAGATTTGTGTTGACTCAAAGCTGTGGCGTTTGACGTCTACTAGCTGTTCATTTGCATTTGAAACTCGGTGTTGCCGGGCAATAATATAGTTAGGAGTGGCAGACAGGGTCTCTCACTCTCACATCCTGTTACTTCACTTGGAGTTGGGGTTGCATACAAGCCTGTGGCAACCATCCGGTGCCAGGTCATGAGGCTGAATGACCGACTGTCACTCTCAGAAACGTCTGAAATCGTTTACCGGATCTGGTGCGGTTTCGAACGGAGCAACTACGTCGGGCGAACTAGGAGATTACTCCGAACGACACATCAGGCAGCAGCAATGAGGAAGAACGCCAGCTCTCAGATGGCAGCTCATTCGTCGGGACCCGGCCGTATTTTCACGTTTCAAGCGGCCAAAATGCTCGCAAGAGGTGAGAATCGCGTGAGCCGCGAGCTGCTCAAATGACAGTTTTCAGTCCAGCAGTCCATCAACAGGCACAATGGCCTCCTGTTACCATATTCTGTGCATAGACTTTCCCTGGACGGGGAAATCAGTCACGTGAGGAGGGGGGAGGGTAAGGTGGGGGGTGAGCAACAATTCCAACGACAGCGAGTCATTATCACGCCAACATCTAACGCAAATGATGAAACCACGGATTTGGATGCGAACTGAGACGCCGTCATTTCACCAATTACGACCCCCAGCGGTGACCGCGAGGGCTGCTAATTATAGTACTCATGTGGTCCACGGCAGTTGCGTCGTATAAATACTGCACTCTTTGTGCGTCCACAAGCCTTATCTGCGACTGCCTCTGGTGGTGGGTTCGAGTAAGAATCCGAAACGTCAGGCCAATAAATCTTTTAGTCTGGTGATCGCATCCTCTTCTCCTGACGTTGCCTCATACTGACGATATCTGTTGATCATACGGGAAAAGTCATTGTAGCAGATGATCCGTTTTCTTGACCCAGCAAAGCCAATCTGCGAGTTCAGCTCTCCTAATCCCCACCCAAGTTGTTGCCGCTGCTATGTTCATAGCCTCTCATTTATAACAGATGGACTTACGAGAAAGTGGGAATGATTTCCTTCCAAAAAATCCTTGATGAGCATGGCTGAAGCATCAGTCGAGCAAGGATGATATCAATTACGGCCTTGGGGCGTCTCCGATATACATGCGTGGCTCCATAATTCTGTTTAATCGGTGCTGAGGATAGTTTGACAAGCTCAAATAGCAAGAGTGTGGTGTAAATATGTCGGAAGCAGTTTTCGGACGTCAAACATTCTAAAAAGGCTTTTATTAGATATACGCCTGGACGTATTTACTCCCTACTTGAGAAAAAGTGCAGTGAATTTATTCGATAGCACGGGATATTTCTTGTACTCAGTCGGTTTATTGATATACACTTTTTATATTCAGTCGGACATTGTAAACTCTCCATAATGGTAAGGACCCTAGTTTGAGGGGCTTAAAATAGAGAAAAATAGTTGAAAAGTGCAAATCAGTGATGCAGTATGTCCAGGTTTTCACACGAGATCTCATTGCTAACTTTAGCTCTGCTGGACGGAATTTAACCAGGTCATCTGTTGAACTTATACAAGATTATATCAGAGAGGACTTTTACTTGCTTCAAGATAGGTACAAACTGTTGGATAATTTAATAAGACCGCCTTCTTTTAGTAACTCCGGCCACGCAATTACAAGTCTAAGAAGCTACATTTCATATAAAGCTTCGTTTGCCAAAGGTCTGAGGTTGGGCCCCTTTGCGTTAGTTGTTGCATTCAGAAAGGCTTATAAATGACTGAATATTAAAGTTTCTCTGCGCTAATAATCAATCCACCATACTCTCAAATTTGCATTCCGTAACAGAGGGCATGTTGTTGTCTAAGAATACCTTGAGTCGCAAGGTCCTGGACAAAAGAAATTAAAGTTTACTTGTACATTTTCCCCTCCGTTGAATGATCCGACCTACTGACGATACGGTCATTAGTTAGAAGAACAGATACGTGCTAGCCTATTTTCTGTCGCGTCATGCCAACGCTGTCAGTTGTTCAGCTCATCAGTGGGTCTCCCGGCGTTCCCCAGTTTGAGATTTTAGTTTTTCAATTTCTTCGTGAATTAATGTGTTGACTTGGAGTTAATCATTGGAAGCAAACCTTTTCACGCTCGGTTCGGGAGTTGATGTGGATGTTTAGGCTGAACAGCACTAACTTCAGCGGTATAAACCCGTGATAATGAGAAGCTGCTAAAAGGCAGCTAGTAGTATACAAATGTTACGAGATTAACCAAAATTCCTACCAGTACCTAAGCAGCACGTGTGGGCTCGTGTCGTCTACCTTACTGCGCTAACGTTACAGCATATGGGAAGGGATAAGCGAATAAATGCATCTGGCCGTAGCGAAAATGCATAAATAGAAGTTAATGCGAAGTATGACTTTGTTTAATTTCCCCCAACATTTTTTAAGCTCTTATGTGAAGGAACTGTCTCTTTCGGACCCATTTTTGATGGTGAAGGGGTCAGTATGCTCTGAGAAATGTAGATCTCAGACCATTAAATTGCATGTTTAGAGCCATCTGAATCACTTTTCTTTATGTCCTTACGAAACCTTACGAAAACAGTCTTATCGTGATTTCCCCAAAATCAATACCATTTGGACTAGATGAAAGTTCTTAAAGTCGGTTTCTAGTAATAGAATGAAAGGAAGCTGCTTGAGACGAGAGTTAGGGCACAAACACGGTCTCCTGCAAGTATGAGGTCATGAAAAGCCATATTTGTAAAATGAAGCTTTCGTCAGCATACGCTGCAGTTACGTGATAATGAACACGGCGTATTGAAGTTCCGAATGCTCAGAATGCCGCATCCGCATGTACAATTCTTCTGAGAGGCAAGATGAACCTAAAGAATGTCCGCCATTAGTCTGACATCAGTTATTAGCGGTATACCTCATTGAAAACTCGAGTAATAATATGCTTTGGTAGTAGAAAGAAGCGAACCATGGGATCCATCGTATTCAATGCCATCGGTTGCTCGAATGGAGATTTTCCTTCACAGCCTTCATATTACGGTAATCCAGCGCATCAGAACATAAAAGTAAGAGAATATCTAAATCATTAGTCGGCTGTTAACTGAACAGGACGTAAAGGACAAAGTGGGCGTACCTCAGACCCTCAGCTACAAGACAAAGCGTAAATATACATTCCCCTCCTATGGTCAAGATAGATCGGACACGTCACTCTCAGATCATTTTGTTCCTCATTTGATGTTGATCAGGAGCACAATGTCTAGATGACAATGACACTAGATGAAAGACTGTAGACAGTCTCGGGTGGCAATTCCTGCCTTATTAGCCGTCATCAGCTAGTCATACCCAACGCCGAGTTTAGAACACCTGATATTCGAATCCGAGATTTCCTTTCGTGAAGCCAAACGATTTTCCATGGAGCCACGGGCCCGCTATCTTGTCATTTGTGGCCGAGAGCATTCATTATGCCGCAACTGCGTTCGCCGACCTGGTTATGGACCACGTTCGTGCTGCTGCGCCTCAATGCCCAGTCCAGGGTCAACAAAGGAGGGTGCATAGTAATGATGCCTAATAAGCCAGAAACCCCCATTCCAGTCTTCTTTGTCCTTGTCAGTATTTCTCATAGCATATATTCATAATCGTTAAGTGACTACATTCCTGGGCTCTAGATTGGGTTTCAAACCACAACGGGACGAAAATTTCCGTATGGACGCAATTCTAGCATACTTAATGTTGTCGATCGCAGCCAACAGGACAACGGGCCCGTGGCTCAATAGTGGGGTGTTCAACGTAATGACCAAACATTTCGGGTCTGAATCACAGATGTTTCAAACCCGGGTTTATGTATGGTTAGCCGATGATGTTTAATAGGCCAGAAATGGTCATTCTAGTCTCCCTTGCCTTCGTCGAAACTCCGTCTAACTTATATATTCTTAGTCGCTACGCGACTGTCTTCATGTGCTTTAGATTGAATCTCAAGGCACAACGGGCCGAGTATGTTCCGCAACCTGGTCAGTAAACGTGCTTTGAGCAGACAACTAGACGTTTTTTGAATATGGCCGATGTAGATAACTAACTAACCCAGCTGGTAAGCGGGTACTCTGAAACGAATTGTGATTGTCAACAACCCAAATTCATGTCGGACCTTTGCTATGTGAGCCAGCAGAAACTGTCTATGGTCCGGACGAATAAATACTATTCACTTCCCCCTTTTCTGACTCCATGGACTTCGCGTTTGTATAGTGAGAACTCGTTAAAATAGTTCCTAGTTATTGGAAAAACACGCTACGTTTAGTTTGTTTTAACCAGAATATTTGCCTTAAAATGATTACTTTCGGTCGCCTCGATCCGAAATGTGACCTTTTTGGTCGAAAATGAGATGGCGATGGAGAATGTCACTGCCTGTCCTAAACCTTAATATGTATTGAAGTAATGTGTCACCACAAGTATAATTTGCACTTAGCTGCACCTGTAAATGTGAAACCACGTCTCTTCTTAATGAAGTAAGCATCAAAGCCTCTTTAAACACTGTCTGCACTGTGTTTTCTTGTAGAATATCCTGAGTCTTCGAGACGGCACAAGTAGTGATATCCTTTTGCCTATCGATAAGGCCTTCATTTTGCATACAACGGACCTCATGAACAAGGAGTTCTTCAGCAGGGTTGGTCCCAGTGCGAATATTTGCCTTGAGCTTGTTTCAACTGTCAACTTAAGTTTGGTGTATTGTAAACCACAAGAGGTTTTTGCGTTTATGACAGTTTTTAAGGTGTCCATCTACTTCTTGTTGACCGTAGTCCAAATTTCAGAGTTATGACGTCTCCTGACGGACACACCAAAGAAGGGGAGCTTCTGCTCCCGTTCGTCTTTCTTCGTGAAATATTGTGTTGAACAGGTTATGGAAATTCTGTAGCATGCTCTTTCTGACGAAGGCAAACGTCTCGTCAACATAACTGTGCCAAAAATCCGTTCGCGTTAAATGTGGCAGTCTTTTTTTAGTATGTCAGCTCCATTCTATACGCACTCGAAGCCGCCATTAATTTAATGTTTGTTTGCATCAAACGTAGGGCTAGTAAGTAGGAGCATAGTAATAATTTGGAAGGAAGTCCTAGTATTCTCGTTCATTCTTTACCCGAATCATGCACATGTTGTTCTAATTGTTCTATTCTAGTTCTTTTTATTACCTATTAACTTCGCTCTGGCACCCTTTTAGCTTGCTTCTGCACAAGTTTCAGAGGGATTAACACGTCTAATCCGTCTAATACCAGTTAGTTTTTGCCGAAATTTTATGATTTAGCCTTAGGATCGTAAGAAATCAGTTAGACCAGGCTGTTTGACAAACTACTCACTGCATCCCCAAAAAAGAATTGTTTATGAACTTAAAATTTACCATTCACGACGAAGGAACTTTGCGGAACTTTACTTCTGAACCGACCTACCGTTACCTGGTTTCCAAATGCAGTTCGTCCGTTGCGAACAACAATCTCCACCGGGCGAAGAACGGTAACTTGCGCGTTGATAATTTATAGCGAGGTAGCCCCCACCGCACTCTCTCCTCCCTATCCCACCTGAGTCAGATGGGAAGACAGAGTCATAACGACCGGCTCCGAACGCGGGCGCTGTTGGTGACAAAGTCAAACAACCCACTTACGCGTGCCACTCACGACTTGATCGCCACTAGCCAAATGAGGTTTTCACAAGAGAAGTGGACGGCTCGAATCACACCTGATTGGGAATGCAATAGAGAAGGCAGTGCGAGAGGACCAGTGAGCCTGACTCTCAGTCCTTCAGCCATTCATCTCACATACACGCATAGTATTGCCAACGAGCACGGCGTTACTCCGTTGGTTGAGAGTCTTCCAAGCCACGACGTTTACTGCGTCACCGCAGATTCAAGCGTATCACATTTATTATAGTGAGGCATGTGCTAACATGCGTTTTGAACGGATACCCCGGCGCTGACGCCACTCTTTCCTCTCCGATGACCAGTCCGAGCCTGTCGGACAACTGGTGCTGGGACTGCGCGCAAGTGCTGGCGCGGCCTGAAACCCACGCCTAGGTGTGCAACGACACCACCATGTGTAGCAGTGGTCATGGGCTCATGCGGGCTCTGCGCCGACAGGTTAGCTCGTGCCTGGAGTCACATTCTATCCACGCGCTGGATGTACATACATATGACTCATACCACCCTTTTGACACCAGCTGATGGTTTGCTTGTCGTAGACCGGCAGTATCACCGTCTCGGAGGGGGAGGGCGGGGGCGGTGGTCACTTACGAGCGATATCGTCAATAACATAGCAGACTTTTGTCGAATCTGCTTCTATTTATCTTTCTCACAGATACCTTGTGCCAAGGATAAACAAAGTTGAGCCATTTGCAGATGGGCATGGGCACAGTAACTAATCGATTTAAAAACAATAATTTTTATGTACTATACGCGTGCTGGTTCCAACTCTTTGCGAAACATAATCCTAAGAGGGGCCTCCGGTTTCGTGTGACTGCGAAAACCTCAAAGATCACATAAAAAGCCATTCTAATTACCTTCCTTATGGAGAAGGATTTAGTAGTCTCGCGAATGGGAAACTTATGCAATGGCTGCTAACGTGTTGTGATACTTTAGAAACAAGTTTGATTTCTTAAGGCGAGGAACTTGAACGAGAAGTATGAGCGGATCAATCTAATGTTTCCTCTTCCTCTAGTACCAGTAGTTTTTTATTTGGTGAAATTGATCGCGGTAAGGGGGTTAGTGATAGAGGTCAGGATTACGAGTTGGGGTTAGGGTTAGGCCTTGGCGGGTTAGTGTTTAACCCCGTGTTACCACCGGTCCCGTATGACAGGCAGCTGGGGCTTGTCTACTGCATGCGCGGCTACGAAATAAGATCCGACCTTGAGTGCCTTCGCTGAAGTTTATGCGTATCGCACTTATGACGAGGAACACGAAACTGACTAACTCAGAAAACAGTGCGAAGCTCAGTTCAGTTGCTGTTCAGCACCAGATCTGAAAATGCACATGAGCACCGGCTACTTGCAACATTAGTCAGATAAAACAGTTGGTCTGGCGACATCCTCTCTGCAAAATACATATTAATGCGTTCAAGATCTCCAAAATAGGACTTCTAAACAGAGCAGACAAGTTTTTAGGCCGCACTGTATCCGAGCTGAATTTTCGTCGTTTTCATAATCAAAACTGTGGTGTTTCTGTTCGCGTTTCTCTTGGTTTGTTCGAACCTGTAGCTCACCTCGTATTATAACCATGCGTTTTGCGAGGTATTTGGCCTGCGTCTTTGTTACTGCTTTTAAGTGATACCTGCTTGAGATCTCTGTCTTCATCGCTCTGAAAAGTGAATAAGCATACATGCACCTATTCCTATATGAGTAGATATAAGATCAGCAGCGACAAAGAGGATGGCATGTAGCGAGATATTGACGAACGTCGGTTCTATAGAATTTCTGTGAGTTATCTGCTCCATGTGTAGGAAATGTGTGCGTTTTTCAAACCAGATGATGGGTGAAGTCATTATTGACTGAACTAGGGCAGAATAAGCCGTCAACACGCTGTCTTAATTTACTCCAATTTCAGTGTGCTATCCTCTTATTATACATTGGAGTTTGGACTAAGTGACTGATTGTTCGCGACAACTGTCATCCAATGAGTCCCTATCCGACTCTCCTTGCGCAATATGTATATACATATACACATATATATTGGAACGCAGGCATCCCAAGAAATATAATTTGAAATCAAATACGTTTTTGGGAAAGAGTGAAAACTTTATTGAGTAGATTTTCGACGTCGGTTCCCCGTGTCGTCGTCAGACAAGAGTAAATGTGCAGAAAACAATTAAAATTTCAAACGTGCTACAAAATCAATACTCATTTGGTGCCTCAGTTAGTAAGCTGCCGTCATATGTGTCAGTCCGTATTGATCGGCTTTCGCCTCTTCCACTTTTCTCTAAGATTTTTGTACGTGGCATCTAACTCGATATGCCTGTTGATGCGTGACTCATCGGAGTGCATGGCTTCAAGAAACTCTCGGCCTTTTTTAGATGGGGAAACTCCGACGATGCGAGTTTTGTCACATGCGAAAGTGTGCTCAGTATCAATAGTGTGCATGGCCATTTGAGACAAGTGGTCTCGCCTCTTAACTGCAAGTTGATGTTCGTGGATGCGTGTAGAGGCAAATTTTCCCGTTTGGCCACAATATACGGCATCACAGGCATCGCATGGGATCTTATAGACGACTTCTTTTCTATCGAGATAGCCAACCCTATCCTTAGGGTGTACAAAGTGGGTGCGTAAAGTAGTCGTCGGCTTGTGCGCCACTTTTATGACAGAGGAGCATTCACCGATCAGGTTACGGTGATATATTATACATATGTAATTGACACGTATGTACTGGAAGATGGGCATCCCAAGAAACATAATTCGAAGAAGAATGAGTCCTTTGGGAAAATGAACAAACTTTATTTCGTAAATTTTCGAGTCTGGTTCCCCAGCTCGTCTTCAGACGTGTAGTAAGTGTGAAGAAACAGTCAAAATTTAAACAATGTCGAAGAAAATCGATATTGCTCTGTCATGACTGAGGATTGGTTAATGCAGTGGGCTGATGTCACGTCTTGATTGGCTATTACCTTTTCCATTTTTCTTTGATACTTGTGTCGTTTTTACACAAATGCCGAAAAATGAAGGTATTGCCCAAATCTGTCAGAGTGAAACCTCCTATAAAATCAGCTCAAGGATATCAAATTGCATGTCGTTACGGTCGAAGAATGCTTGGCGCATACATAACTGATGCCCATTACAGACTTCAGAAATTCCGATGGTCTAAAGAACAGCACATGCAATTTTGCCGAGACAATCTTCCTCCACACTTACTTGAATCTCTGTGCGAAACAATAACCTACGTTTCCGACATCGAACGGCAGAAAAAGAAGAGTATTTTAGACAAGAAGTGGATGTCCATGTCTGTACAAACGCATGCCAACCACAATCATCCAACTAAGGTAGTAAATTTGTCATCGAGAGCCCTTACGATAACCGAAGAAGATGTGCTTTCAAAGGGCATGAAATACAACCTCTCCGATTCAAACTACCTAGACTTCCTTGCAAACCTGGAGTCCATAATATCGTCAGAAGATCTCACAGATGATGAACGTTTCGTCATTCGGAATAGCGCTGTACAGGCCCAAAAGAACCGAAACTACTTTTCAGTTTTGTCACGCGAGGAAATGAAGGCGTTAAAAACCCTGAAAACTGACAAGAACATTGTCATTCTTCCTGCTGACAAAGGAGGCTCAACGGCAATTTTAAACAAAGCAGACTACAATAACAAGATGCTATCGTTGTTAGAAGATAGGTCAACTTATATGCCCCTCACCATTGACCCTACCAAAGCACAAATTTCATCCATTGATAAAGTGCTGAAACGTCTTGCAGGAAAGAAACAACTACCAGGAGAAATCGCGAAATCCCTGAGACAAACTGAACCAACAATCGCTAAAATCTATGGACTACCGAAAGTCCACAAACCTGACGTACCATTGCGACCGATAGTATCACTAATCGGTGCACCGAATTACAAAATCTCTAAATGGCTATTCCACAAACTCCATCCCTTAACAAAGGATTGTGAGACTTCAATCGAGAATTCGGTTGAATTCCTAGACAAGATAAGAAGACTCACTATTGAATCAGATGAGATAATGGTGTCGTTCGATGTCATCTCTCTATTCACGTCCATACCACTCGATTTGGCAAGGCAGTGCACAGAAGAACTCTTACAGTCCTACGACATGGATGTTCCTGTATCTGCCTTGCTTGAACTCTTGGACCTATGTCTGGAAACGAACTTCTCGTTCGCACATGAATGTTATCGGCAGCTGAAAGGGGCTCCTATGGGGTCACCTATTTCTGGATTTTTGGCTGAAGTCACAATGAAAAAATTAGAGGCTATGACCTTACCATTATTCAATCCCAAATTGTGGGTACGCTACGTCGATGACACCTTTGTCATCGTCAAGAGAGATCAGCTAGAAACTCTGCATAAAGCTATCAACTCAACACTACCGGGAATTACGTTCACTCTCGAAAGAGAAGCTAACAGCAAACTCCCATTTCTTGATGTCCTTGTACAGCGAAAAACTGACGGGACATTCCAGACATCAGTATACCGCAAAGAAACTTACGCGGAAGTTATCCTACATTACGAGAGCAACCACCCTATGGCTCACAAGCGGAGTGCTGTTAAGACCCTACTTAATCGAGCAAAGACACATTGCTCTGAGAACGAAGGTTACAAAGAAGAACTCAATTACTTATTCAACCTATTCTCCCAAAACGGCTACCCCAGAGATTTTGTACGCAGATGCATGAAAGAGCAGGAATCAAAAGAAAGAGAGAAGGAACTAGATTGTTCCGATCAGACGCCAAAACCAAAACATTGGCGAACGCTTCCCTACATTAAAAATGTGTCTGAACTCGTTGCAAGACACCTGAGGAAGCACCAAATACAAGTGGCTCACAAACCGACTACCACGCTACGCAATCAGCTTGTACACCCTAAGGATAGGGTTGGCTATTTGGATAAGAAAGAGGTAGTCTATAAGATTCCATGTGGCACTTGTAATGCAGTGTATTGTGGTCAAACCGGAAAATCCGCCTCTACGCGCCTACATGAACACCAATTGGCAGTGAAGAGGCGGGACCACTTATCCCAAGTCGCCATGCATACTCTTGAAACTGGGCACAAATTCGCTTGGGATAAAACACGCATTGTCGGTTCCTGCCCATATAAGAAAGGCCGAGAATTCATAGAGGCCATTCACTCTGATGATTCATGCATCAATCGACGCATCGACCTTGATACGACTGTACACAAGTATCAAAGAAAAATGGAAAAGGTAATAGCCAATCAAGACGTGACATCAGCCCACTGCATTAACCAATCCTCAGTCATGACAGTGCAATATCGATTTTCTTCGACATTGTTTAAATTTTGACTGTTTCTTCACACTTACTACACGTCTGAAGACGAGCTGGGGAACCAGACTCGAACATTTACGAAATAAAGTTTGTTCATTTTCCCAAAGGACTCATTCTTCTTCGAAATATGTAATTGATATTTCCGATCACAACCGACAGGATAACGAGTCCGTGTCTCAGTAGTTGAATGTCACACTCCATGACCAAATACTCCCGGTTCGAATCTCAATTGCTCCACACCTGGAGTTGGGTACAACTGGCGATGACGGCAAATAAGCCAGAAATGGCCATTGCGGTCTCCCTTGTCTTTGTCGGCATCATCTCATTTACTTCTACCACAAGTCGCTGTGCGACTGCCTGCGAGGGTTATAGTAGGAGCCCCAAGGCACAACGGAACGCGCATGTTCCGTAACCTGATCGGTGGGCGCCCACCTGTCATAATATGTATATTTGTTGCCGATTGAGGCAAAATACGCGTTCCGGACATAACCGAGTAGGTAAGGTGATCACAGGAACCAGTTTTTTATTCGCCTGACATTTCGAAAGCAGACAAGCTTCCATCATCGGAGGTGGGTTGCGTACGACACGTCACAGTATTTAAGGGTTTTTCTTCGTGCTGTTGTGTTACTGACTTCCAGTGTGCTGCATCTCGTGGCTGGCAATTGTTGTCATGGTGGCATCAGCTCCTCATCATCCTTTTCGGCTGTGGGGAGGGGAGCGACGTCGGAGTGACCGCGGCCATTGCTCTTGTTTGAATTGTCCGTTGTCCGCCCCCTCCCCCTCCACTATCTCACCTTCCGGGCCCGTTCACACTTGCCCCTAATCGTGTGAACGGTGGTTGTCGCGACAGCGTTGACATCGGGCTGGGGGTCCCTGTCACTTTCGTGCGTTCTCGCCTAGTGCTCGCGTCCGTCTGCGTTTTGACCCGGTAGGCGGTCTCCCGGGTTTGCCTTCGCCGCCGGTCGTCCACTGTTTCTGTCTGTTTTTGGCAGACATTTGGTTGACTGCGTTCTATAAAGCTGCGAGGGTAACTCTTGGAGGTGAGCACTCACCGTAGATAGTGGAGCTCCGCTACTTTGTCGGCCGTTTCGCTGCATTGAGTGTCAACTCTCTTTTAGAGATGTCGAACACAGCTTCGTTTGTGGTACCACGGGTGATTGCAGTAATCACCTAAATCATCTAGCATAAAACTGAGGAAATAATCTGGAAGGTTGACCTACAGGTGACTTTCCTGACTGATGCTGGAAGGGTTTCTGCCGCAGGCCTGAAACCCACCCAACTTTTTTTTATTATCTTTGCTTAGTTCTAGGCTTATTTCTGTGATAATAAACGCCCAACAGAGCAGTCATACAAATATTTAGATACTGTTCACATCCCTAATACTCTGCCCTTTCCGCTTCCATATTACGTATAAGCAGGAATTTAACCACAAAATTGTGTCATGCTGAAAAGTTTAAGTGGCTATCTAATAATGGGCCTTTTCGCGGTTACTTATGGAATATTCTCATAATAATAAGAAAATGTGGGCACGCAATAAGTGGATTGCTATTTTTACTGGCAAAAGATCATACAGATTTACAAATGTAAATTCCCTAGAAAGAAAAATGCAGATTTCCTTAAGAATAACGTGAATAGCCAAATCCTACTTAACCTGATTTATACGGGACAAGAAAACAGTTTTTCTATTAGTGAACTTTGTTTTGGCGAACCCTTCCTGTTTAGAATGATGGTCTTCTGTAAAAAAGGCACCCTGGTTTGGCAGGTATAGGATATTTAGCAACATACGAAAATGCTTAAATTTAAGGTAACTTTTTATTTTCGTCCGACCACTTCAACCTTTTCTATGATAACATTATCGACAACTACATTTTGCAACGGGCGAGAACTTATTCTGAAAAGGATTAAGCTTTGAAGTAGAGTGCACAAAGTTTACGATGCCCAAAATTGATCATCTGGATTTCCATCACCACGTTGCATGAGTTGTTTCACCTTCTGCTTTTACGTATACAATCGTGTGAAGGACGCACACCGATCAGCTTACGAGCTAGGATCCACTTATGCTAGAGTCATCATAGGCAGTCGCATGGTGACCAGTATTGATACAGGAAGGAATATCGACGATGTCAAGGGCGCCTAGGACACCTATTTCTGGCCTATCGACCGTCATCAGCAAGTTATATCCAATCCCGACTTTGCAAGACCTAAGACTAGAACTCCGATTCGTTGGTCATTGAACGCTTCGAGATCCAGGGTTCTACTACGGAGCCACAGACCGATTTCTACTTATTGCGCTAAGCTCATGCGCCTACCAGGTTACGTGATATGCCTACGTGGGCACTAGACCGAGTTCCAAAGCGCAGTTGGTTGAACGTAACGACTTTAGTCTTGTGATTGAGCTCATCAGGTTGCTTTTGTACTTGTGCTTTTTTCTATGGTGAATGATTCTTGGATATGAACGCGTTAGAATCGCCTTTTGTGGATAGAATTCGATTTACTGTTGTCACTAAGCTTGGTGTCCAACTTACTGTGCGTCAATCTAGTCTAACCCGCCTCATGCTGGTGACATCGCTGGCGTAGGTCTCAGTATTTCCGTTCGTCTTGGCACATACCGAACAGCTGTGTGACAGTAAGCTCAGGCCCTGGTATCACGTAAGCGGATCGTGAAAAAAATACGCATCTAACGAAAAAAGAGTGCGAGTTAGGTTTAGTGGGAACAGCGCGTAACCTCCCCATTTTTTTGCTCAAAACAAAGTGTTTTTCAAAGAGAGATCGATTGTCAACGAATATCTTGCGGACGCTTTGATTAAGGACTTTTTGGAGTCCTCCTGAGGAATAAACACAAATGTCTCTTGAAACAGACATTCCGAGCTTTGGATCGCAGCCAAATACTAAGAAGCATTTGCTGGCCCAAAAAACTGCGCGGAACTTGTTTTCGAACAAAAGTACATTGTCAAATAAATACTCTAAGAACGTTTTAGAGGAACAGAAATCTGCTAAATCTTCTATTAGAAAACCAATTATCGCGTTCGTCTTAAGATCATCGACTGTATCTTGAATAATGTAATATATTTTGTACTTCACTTGTTGCCAGAAACCACGGTCTTAATTTCAACTTGACAGGGTGTTTTCGTCGAAATCATCATTTGTTAAGCTCGAAGACCTTACATAAAAAATAAGATAAGTGTCCCATTTACGGAACTTTCGTTGTCATATACTTTCTTTGGTTTATCCTAGAACACCATATATTTAGCCTTTTCGCCTACGTCACCATAACGTTTTGTTGGCCTCTGGTATATCAGGCTATGTTTGATTTTTTAACCGGCGTTAAAACGAGGACTTTTGATTTTTATTTCATGCTTATTGGCACCCGCGCATATTGAACGATTAAGGAGCGAAACCGCGTTTTCTCACCGATTGGGCATCTTATAAACACGCGCATAAGATAATATCCACTGCTAAATAGTCTGAAATTAAAGTTGTCTCTTCGGTTCCGTCGTCCAAACGGAGATTGTCTTACTTTCTGACAGGAAATAGAATTATAAATTCCATACACACCGAAATATCCACTCCATAACGTTAGGAGAATCATGTATTTTTAACATTCAGCACATCCGTATATTAACTTTCAAACATCCCTTGGTGTTAATGAAGAAATTGAAAAGTCTCATCCATCAGCCAATGGTCTCCACGCGCATAATATGCAAATGGTAAAACCGAACATTGGGGGTAAGACAGGGCCTTGTTAAGCAGCAGAGTTAAGATTTCTGTCCTTCAGTAGTTAGGCACCGACTAATCCAAAACCGCTTCGAAATTCATACATTATCAAGGAAATTGCGAGCAGGCGGGACACGCTGAAAACTTCACTGTAAACAATATACCCGAGTACGATCCCGAACATGTCTTGGATTTCCAGTTGGCTGTTGCGAGACTTCTGCCGAAGCTCATTCTCTAATATTCAAATTCATGCGGACGAATAGCATTGGAGGTAGACCAATACGATGAATTTTCTTCAGGAGTGCAGAGCACATCCAGCTTTCATTAATTTTTTTCATTGTTTCTAAATTGTAGTCTTGCCAACTGAACTAATGGTCGGTTAAAATGGAGGAAATTCTATGAAATATTGCGCTGATTGGCTTTCAGAAAGTTTCTTTGATCGAAACGGCCAGCTATAAGCATCAACATGCATTTCCGAAGAGTATCATGAGCGCATAGTAACTAGCATTGATGATCAAAGGAATACAAACAAATAGAACGGAGACTGATATGGTAATTTTTGGCTAATCAGTCACAGTTAACCGGTCATGTTTGAACACGGGTTTCAGAAAGCATGAGATTTACTCTTGAGTGTTTTGATTATTAAGCATTAGATTTCGTTTCCTACCATTTCACTACGACCCCTTGCTTTGTCTTTTACATATGCTAACCTAAAATCAAATTAAAAGTTACGTCCTTCAATCGATTACTCGGTAGCAATTACAGCATATTTAAACACCCTAATAAGATAACCCAGTTTATGTTAGACTATGTAAGGAAAAACATCGTTCCGAGAAGGTGGAATTTTTTCGCCCTCCACGGTTCTAGCGTCTCAAGTAGTGATTTCGGCTACCCGGCTTTGAGGACTGAAAATTCTTGTGTTTAACTCTCATGATATGACGCATTGTGCCTAATACATTAGTCACCAATGGCGACTGCGTGCTTGTTCTGCTGGAAAGCTAGGGTGGCTTCTGACGATACCGCGGGACCACCGATATGGTCTTCGCCGCTCGCCAGCTACGAGAGGTGCCGGGTGGTGCGAACCCACCCTACACTGCCTTCGTGGGCTTGACGAAATTCTTCGAAACGATGAATGGCAAGGGATTGTGGAAACTAATGCAGAAGGTTGACTGTCCTGGACGATTCACATACATGGTACGTCAGCTTCACGACGGCATAATGGCGCACGGCATGGACAGCGGGACAACCTTCGAGGCATCAGCAGTGACAAGTGGAGTGAAGCAGAGCTGTGTATTCGTCCCCGCCAGGTTCAGCCTCATGCTCCCTGTTTTGCTAATGGACACCTAATGTAATTTGCGCCCTGGAATAAGCATCACCTACAGAATTGACGGGCATCTCAACAGCAGGCGCATGGAGGTCCAAACGCGGCTATCTGCGAATACCGTCCAAGACCTGCTCTTTGTTGACGACTGCGCTCTCAGTACCACGTCCGAGGAGGACATGCAGCGGAACATGGACCTCTTCGCCGCCGGCTGAGTTGAATTCAAACTGACTATCAGCACGGTGGTCATGCACCGACCGTCACCCGACAGAGAATACAACACTCCTCGAACCACTATCAACGGCAATGAGCCCAAAAATGCATTCAACTTCGCCTATCTATGGAGAGCACTCCTGCGCAGCACAAGAATCGACGAGGTCGCCCATCGGCTTTCCAAGCCTTCGGGCGGCTGTGAACCTCCGTGTGGCATGGACGCGACCTCTAACTGAACGCCAAACTGAAGATATATAAGACCGTCGTTTTGGCGACACCCCTCTACTGAACGGAGACGAGGGACATCCACTCCGGCCATGCCAAGAAACCCAACCACTCTCATGGCAGCTACTTCGGCAGAATACTGAAGATGAAGTGGCAGGAAACGATTGAAGTCGTAGAACGAGCCGGAATCCTCAGCATCCATGCTATGCTGAGGCAACTGCTATTGCGATGGGGCGGTCACCTGGTGAGGATGGACGGTGCGCTATTAGTCATACAATTCTTCTACTTAGATTTGGTTACGAGTGCTCGCCGCCATAGAGAACAGAACGACTCTTCGGAGAACTCTCCGAAGCGACAGAATATCAACTCGGAGACCCCGGCGGACCACGCCCAGAATGGAAGTGAAAATTGACGTAGCCATCCATGAAGCAAACCGGATCATTGCCGCTTAAACAGAGAGTGAAGCTGGCAAGTCTCAAGCGTCCCAGACCTGCAACTCCACCCGACATACCCAGCGGTCAGCACATATTCTGCGTGCAGATCGGCTTCATCGGTTGTTTTCGAACCAAACGCACAAACCACCCGACAACCACAACTGTCGTCGACCACAACGGCGCCCACCTTCACCACCGTTGAACTGAACCCCTGAGCTCCACTGCCATCGAGCACCGCCACCTCTATCATTTCTGCCACCATCACCGTGGCACTGACGAGCGCACCCACATCTGCCATCCCCGCCATCAACCAAAACGCTCCTGACGTTCTGCCAACTATTAACACCTTCACCACTACTACCTCCACATCCAGCGATGTGGATTCGACCCTCACCCGTCCTCAGTGCGATCGCACATTCTCTTCACGCACTGGTTTGGTCGGTCACTTGCGACTCCATCCCAGAGACCGGAGACCCGATAGTTCGACCGTCGATTTCGACGACGTACACCGTATGCTACACAACAGGGTGCAACAGGCGTGAATTAGTTTATGGTGATGGTAGATTTGCGCAGCATATACCGCTCTCTCTCCTTATCCCCCACGAGGACTTGGTGTCAAGACAGGGTCAAGAAGACCGGAGGCGGTGGAGAGTGCAGGTGGCGCGGCCAGACCTGCACCCAGGCGTGCCAACACACCCTCTGGTCCGCAACATACACCTGACCAGGATTTTTCACCAACAACAACAACATCCCAACAGGGGTCAGAAGGACGAGGATGACTA
This sequence comes from Spirometra erinaceieuropaei, assembly GCA_902702965.1. NCBI lineage: Eukaryota > Metazoa > Platyhelminthes > Cestoda > Diphyllobothriidea > Diphyllobothriidae > Spirometra > Spirometra erinaceieuropaei. Next base: position 826,743 of record CACRXP010000247.1, on the reverse strand, counting down.
GACAGCCATGCCCATCACCTCTATACCCAGCGGGAGCGCAAACGCATCTACCGGCAGTGAACCAGGCGTCAAGGAACTGCCAGCGGATACCAGTCTGCGAGGGCTGTGGTTTGCTGATACTAGCATAGCACACACTTTCAACCCTTTTTACAGACTGGAGACCCAGTGCCTTGAGCACCAACATGCATCAGACGTCATCGCCTCAACCGCCCGTACTGCACACGCACATGCACTAGTCGCATAGGTCTAGTACAACACATGCGTCTGCACGAAAACCTACAGCGCGCATCAACATCACCCAATATCACACAACGCAAGCACGTAATTGACACCTCTTACGTAAGCAGGAAGTGTGCTTCTCGTCTCTTTTTTCCATGTGGTTCCTCTCACGTCTTCACTGCTTCCTATCAAGTAGGTTCGTAAAACCGGTGGGGCGCAGATACGTTTTTGTGGCAGGTGACTGTGCAATCGACGGGGATGTTAGTTTCTTGTACCTACACTGGTGTGTGATTACCGTTTCGACCTGCAATTGCAACGGCGTAGACGCTGAAGAGATGTCTCGTCTACACGGCATGTTACGCCACCTATGACGTTAATTTCAGCTTTCAGACGATTAATTGCTGTCATGTGCTCACGGTTGTTGAGGTCGCTCGGTTCCTCTGGCGTAATTGCAGTTCCTGCAACTCCATAAATGTCGGTAGACAACAGCCCACTCCTCTTGACTAGGGATGGGGTCTTTTGTCTGTATTACTTACCAGTGAATTGTTGAGTTGGGCCTTTGAGCGACTCCTATTCTGAGTGGCGCGGCAGATATGACCACGGCTACTGAGACTCCTTTCTCATGCGGGATACTCTGCTATGATTTCAGTTGACTGCGGTCGTCATTCAACTTGAAGGCCTTTGACTCGCCTCCAATGACATATGAGGCGCTTTCAGTTTCGTTTATGTTGTAGTAGGTAGGTAATTCTGTGACTGAATATTTGAAGCGTTTTGGTCAGATTCCAGTCAGCGGCTGGTCGTCCGGTAGAGGAAAACAAGAACATCCAAGAATGGACGTCTGTCCTTCATTTTTTCTCTCATCGTAAACGGTAGATCAAAAATGATAAAATCCGACTGTTCTTTATAGGAGTCCATCCAGCTCGATCGGTGGTGACAAATTTGTCGTCAATTCGGCGAGCTCAAAGTTTGATTTTGTCTTCCTCGAACATTTGGGTAAGCACCTGAAAGATGGACACGGAGATGGGTGAACCCATCAAGGGTCTTTTATGTCCTCGTGTATGGTTCCCTCAAAGTCAAAGAATGTCTTAAGTCAGGTCCTCACAAACTTTATGAGATTTTTCGATTGCGATCTAGCTGTTGGTTTTACGAAGTCATTAAGGAGAGCGCAACGGAGAACTGAAAAAATCGAGACCGGAAATCATCGTCATGATTATCGAGGAAGAGGGCGACGAATGCCAAGGCAAAAGAGGTTTTCGATTCATGCACCAACGCATTGGGCAAAGTGGGTCACACAATGCAACCTAAGCACAGAAATCTCTATTCTCTGAAACCGGACAGCCTAAAACACTATTCGAAACGTCAGGATCAAAATAAACCTCACTTGATAAGCGCGTCCCTTTTTATAGTATTTTACAGGCGATGATAAAATTCTGGGTTTTTGCGTTATCATCTTTCAGTTAAGCTTCTGATCTTACTTAGTTACAACGTCCTGGTTCCCCGACGTACAGCCACACATAATCGCGGGCTTTCCTTTGTACAGGGAAAAGTAGAGATGAAGCAGATTTTGGCTCTGTCTCTCTGTTTTCACTTGAGTTCAAAGCGTTTCGGATTCACGGTCTGTTCCGCTTAACCTATTCTTCTTCAGTTCCCCTGAGTGCTTCCAAGAGTTCAAATGTCGATTATTTATTAAATAATTCCGCTGCACGCAGTTGTTTACTGAGGACATGGCAAACGTTCAGGCGGTCTTTTCTGGTTATACGCAATATATAAACAATCTACTACCGCCGCAGGATTGTTATTCGATTATCGTTTTACGGGAAGAGGGCAGTAGGTTCGTTGTTGGTTTGTCCACAACTACTACCTCAAAGACGGCCACTTTCCGCCTGTCAGTGACAGTCATCGGCAATTCCCTCGCGGAATGCTCGTGGCATCAAAATATCGAGTCTGAAATTTTGAAGATCACGGAACATCTGTTGCCTGCTTTGCAGCTTGGCCGTCGATAGTTCCTTATCTCGTAAAAGCATTCGGGGCCAATTAAATTGCGATCAGAATTACGCAAAAGAATTACCCGTTGGTCAAGCGCCTCTCATAGCCGGTGTTGGCGCTACTTGCGGGTTGCCCGACCTATTTGTGCCTATGCCACTAAAAGAAAGATATAGGTTTTTGAAGCCGGTCAAAAAGTTTGATTGTAACTTGAGCAAATCGGTGTTCACGTGCAGAGCTATAATACCACCCGCTTCCCTAGCAACTTATACAAGGAGTTTTGCATAATGTCGACATTTTCGTTTTGCCCTTTCATAGTCGGGGGACGATACGTTTCCAAATTGCTATTGAGGGGATACAAGTTAATAGTTTATAAAAATTATGTCCACCTTAACCCTGACGCAATTGTCAACCCCACAATGTTAGCGAGCCGTTATCCCCGACTAGATAAAATCACTGGTGTCTAATTTTTTTGCAGGCCTAAAATGCGATGTTATGTATCTGGTGTCCGCTTAATTAGTACTTGCTACTTCAGGTCAATATTTGAGCTGTTCGTCTTTTTAAGGCCGCTATCCGACTTATATTCATTCTCAGCGATATTAACTGTACGTGGCCTGAGCCGGCCGTGTACTTCGTTTACCAAATTTAGCCGTGTAAAAAATAAAAAGAGTCAAATAATTTTTTCAAGGATAGCCCATAGATCAAGGTCGACATAGAATTCGCAACAGCCGGGATAATCTGAGAAAATATTTCATTTTAATATAATGCTTAACGTAATTCGTTCTACAGCGTACTTGGAGCAAAAAGATGTCATGCATTTTTCAGTAGCATTGCATATGTTATGAGTTCTATAAATTAACTCATTCTAAAGGTCAAGTTTCACTAATTTTTTTTCAGGAGAAAATAATCTTTTCGTTTGACATGGAGCTCTATTGTAGAGCCTCTGCAGGCCGTTGAATGGCAACAAGCAGAAATTGCAAAGAGATTGCCGACGAAGACAGTAAAGGGTGGAATGTCCAGTTCTGGCCTATAGGCCGTCATCAACTCCATATTATAACTACAAAGCGCTTGTAGCGACCAGATTTCGCTTCCAGTCAAGTCATTGAGGCGTTAATATTAGATGAATTGAAATTGCCGATCTCGAACGACAGGACAACTAAGTCATATTCAATGGTCCAGAGACCAGAAGACCCCGATCTCAACGCCAGTTATCCAGGCCAGAGGTTGAGGTATGATGGGCTAACGACAGTTATTAAGTAGCAGGTATATATTTTAGCTGTGCCACCGTCCGTCAGAATCCTATAATACCTCTTTCATGTTGTTCCGGGAGAACAAGTCCTATCGAAGCTTGAAAAAGGTCAAATCTTTCTTAGTCTCTTTTGAAGTTCACACTCGTGATATTGTTGACTTAAGTTACACTGCTGTTTTGACACACAATTTCATATTTAGCATATTGGAGTTTTCGTTTAGTCGTTTTGAATTTTAAGATGGAATTAGGCAAGCTACGCCTAAAACCTTCGCCTGTTTCAAGCTGCCTCTTTCCTGTGTAATCGACAAGGTAAATACAATGATATCTCTATTTACCCAAAAGTTGTAGTTGGTTATTACCTCCCAGAATACAGTGAAAAGGAACTTTTCTATGGTAAAATATATATTAGAAAAAACGAAAATTCCGGTCTTCATAGCAGTTTTGCATACACAATTCACGAAGAAAGTTTTTAATGCTGATACGTTTTGGCATCTGAACCCAAACGCGATTAATTTGCCAGTTTTTCTTCAATTTGTCTTGATTAAAATGTCGTAAGCTAAATCGTGGTGGGAAATTGACAAAATCAGAGTCATCAGGACGCCGACATAAATAAAATATTTACTATCTTGTTTCCAATTCATCTCAAGAGTGAGTTACACGTCGGTTCTAAGAAAAATGTGACTACATGCATTCTTACAAAGTGGATTTTATTTATCTGCAGATAACGTGCTGTGAGATTCCGTATGTGCCCGTCTGCATCGGTAATGATCGATCAAGGTTGCGTGGGGTGATCAATGTTCAGAAACTACTGGCGTGCAACATAGTAGCTAGTGAGAACAAC
>CACRXP010000247.1:799443-811063 GCA_902702965.1 Spirometra erinaceieuropaei | reverse complement strand
TTGACTCGCTGTCGTTGGAATTGTTGCTCACCCCCCACCTTCCCCTCCCGCCCTCCTCACGTGACTGTTTTCCCCGTTCAGGGAAAGTTTCAGCAGAGAATATGGTAGCGGGAGGTCATTGTGCCTGTTGATGAACTGCAGGACTGAAAACCATCATTTGAGCAGCTCGCGGTTCACGCGATTGTCACCTCTTGCGAGCATTTTGGCCGCTTGAAACGTGCAAATATGGCCAGGTCCTGACGAATGAGCTGCAACCTGAGAGCTGGCGTCCTTCCTCCTCACTGCTATTGCCCACTGGGCCATTCGCGTCCGGAGTAGTCGCCCAGTCTGCTCGACGTAGTTGCGCCGTTCGCAACTGTACCAGATGCGGTAAACAATATCGGACGTTTCCGGGAGCGGCAGTGAGTCTTTCGGCCTCATGATCCTATCTTAAATGTGTTATTGTCCAGTAACGCGGATGATGAAATCGCGGGTATTAACGACTCAGACGCCGACTGAGAAGTCATCATGGCATAAATTGCGTCCCCCAGCGTTGATTGAGAGGGCCACTAATTATGGTACTCAAGTGGTCCCACAGAAGTTACGTCGTAAAAATGCTGAACTCCTTGTGCGTCCACTATCCTTGTCTGCTACTGTCTCTGGTGATGGGTTGGAGTGAGAACCCGAAACGTCCGGTAAATAAACCTCTCGCTCCGTTGATCGCATCCTGTCCTGAACTGGTTCCTGGGGCTTGCCTGTTCGCTTTAATCGGCAACTTTAAAATAGAGACTTCCTTCATCTCTTTTGCATGAACTAGACTTGATATTAGGCTGCCTAACGTTCAAGAGAGTTAATGAGCACCGATACGAGGTTATGTAAATAATTTCAGGGAGTCCCCAGCTAAGTACGGTCAAACAGACTTGTTAGGTAAGCCACCGTGCTAATTCAGGCAAATCAAATAGAAAAAGTACGGTTGAGTGTAGAAAGTTTACGATTGACAAAAACGGTTTAAGGATAAGTATATATATCAGTTAATTTAGTAGGAAAAGGAGGCTACACTCAGCCAATGAAGTGTTCCCTCTGGAGGGGGTGGTGTCGTCATGCCTGCCCAATACCCAGCTGAGTTGTGGACATTTGCAAGGAAGGGCCTTTGACGGTGCCGACATAAACAGAACAAAAACAGAGCTGCGGATTTTTTACGAGTGGCTGCCGACAGGCGAGAGTGAAGAGGAATTAGCCATCTTAACCGACACGCGGTTTACCACTCCCCATCCTGGATTCCGCCGAAGGTGTTCAGACGGCCCAGAAAACTCCATGAGTCTTAGAGGTGTAGTACAGCTAGCATCTTTTTGAAGGAACTAAAATCTTGATACAATTCAACAGCGTATTCACCGATGATCGTCCCTGATGCCGATGATTACATGCTGCGGAACGCATGTTACAAGGGTGACCCTCTCGTACTGCCTTAATCGCATATTAATCAGCAAGCTCCGTCATAGAAAAAATGCCGCTGTAGTTAGCAAGCCGCATTTCAGCGACAACAAACACGCCGTCAATTCCCGGCTTCTTTTCCATTAAAAGGCGCCCATTTTAACAAAATCATGATATGGATCTCTAGTCAGCAAACGACCATTGCAGTACTCAACTGGTCTGTTTTCAAAAGTCGTGGTTGAACGATGATATAAATTCCCAAACAACGTACTCCTCAGTACGTTGCAAAGTTGAATTCGCTGTTTTTCGTCAAACGGAACTGTTGTAGAGGCTGTGAGCTCTCAGTCACATTATGTTCTGATTTCATGGACATTTTTCTTGTTGAAGACCTAATATTTGTGGATATTTCTATCTCATCCTTAACCTGTAAATGTACTTTGGCAGGCTTTTCTGCTTTTGAAAATACCTATTTCATTGTCATGTGAAGGTTTTATTCTTTCATGCGGTGACTTTGATCGTGAGAACCCACGAGCGCTAACTCTGTTTTGCCTCGAAAACATTGTTTCCTCCAAACATCGCGGCCATTTCCCACTTTGCTATGTTTTAATGAATAATTTCAAGCTTTTTACATCAAAACTATAACTCCACTGACTAGGTAAGATAATTTTCTCTTATTAGGTCTGAAAAAGCAACTCTGATTTTAAATGCGTATTGTTAACCAAACCCGAGAGAAAACTTCCGCATTATGGCGCTTTCCTACAAAATATTCTTTCGCTTCAGAATCCCCGCTTTTCCTAAATTGTTGCATATCCATTCATGTTCTGGCTATCTTAAATTATTATATGAATGCCTTTGATATATGCAATTCAACCGAAACTGTTCAGGTTAGTTCTGATAGAACGTCTTCCTCATTCCCAAAGTTCCCAAGGCGTCCAGAGGAACTCCCATACAACCTAAAGAATCTTAGATCGTAGCGCAAAGGGAAGTTGTCTTGCTAACCAATCTGTTTTGTTAGTCAGATTATCCTACTCTTTGAAACCCTTGTTTCCTCTTCCACCGATATTTGAGAGTCTCTTAAGTGCCTCACTTTGCAGGTAAAACATAAAAGGACATGCTGATGTTAGTGTTTACTCATGGCATTCGAATGCCATCTTTTCGACCTGTGTTATTGTTCCTAACAACATTTTCCTCTTATAGAATTAGCGTGAACAACTTATGGAGATTTAAGTATATTTTTGACCTTCGTTAAGTGTTTGTTAGAGGATGGCGAGTTAAATAGCGTTCTCAAAGCATATAGAAAACGGAAGACTCAACCAGTGCACGGTTCAAAGGCTCGGTCATGACCCCCAGAAATCATTTTGGAAACTAAAGCACTGACATAACTCCTGCTAAGAGAAGAATAATCTCCGCGAAATCTGCATACCGAAATTTTTTTCGGTTGGATTACGGACCTAAAGAACGAATACGAATGGGACGACTAATAACGGAGCTGGACAGGCACAGGAGAAACGGTGAAACACACCTCAAAATAAGGAACAGACAAATAATTCAAGTCAAAGAATTACTTCTCTGGCCGACGGCAGTCATTTCGACAGCCTAATTAATATGATAGTGCCCACTTTTGAGGCTACTAGGAGCACCAGTGGTCGCTGACCAAAAAGCTACTAAAATAACTGCTAAAATCTCTCCAGCCGGCTGAACGAACGCAAATTACCAGTCTCTGAGCAGGAACCGCACATAATTAGGCTAAAAGAGACCTGATTGACTGAGGAAATAAGTAACAGCGAAGTCAGTATGAAAAGCTATCAAGTGCTCCTCCGTGACAGATTTCGACGTAGAGAAGGAGGCGTAGTGATGTATACATAAATGAAATTTCGTGCTGTCAGCGAGAAACAACCAAGTGTTACCATGAAATTTGAAATAATTTCATGTTAGATTAGTATCAAACAGTTATCGACACTTAACCTATGCGTTGTTTGTCAGCCTCTCAGTTCAAATGAAAATACCGACATAAGTCTTTTTATTACACTGGAGGCGGGATGTAGGCTGGATAAATAACTATTTGTGTATGAATTTTACGCTCCAGAAATAGACTGGAAAGTTCCCGTATCAATCGCTCCATCTACATCATTTGACCACAAGTAACTGCAATTTTCACTTAACAAACACCTCGTTCAACACATGAAATTCGGAACATGATAGAGAGAGAGAAGAACAACGGTCTAACTATTTAGATCTCCTTTTCAGTAAAGAAGGAGTCATAAGGGAAATGAATGCACAATTTCCACTCGGTTTAAATGACCATATTGCTGTTATCTACGTGTCGAGCCAACAACCACAAAATAAGAGGCGCAGGAATATTGAAAAGGGTCATCTTAGTGGAGTGAGACGTGCTGTCTCGGAGGAGCCCTGGTCTGCTGACCTGGAAGATTTAGAAGACTTCAGACAGTGTCTTCGGGGGTTTATAGGGCGTCTATTTGAAACCTATTGCCGTATGAAAAGAATAAGACCATGTATACAACCGTCAAATGTCACTTCGATGACGAAAAAGATCATGAATAAGAAACAGAGACTATGGAAAAGTACTTACACCTCCAAGATCCCATAACATTCGCCGAATATTAGGGACAGCGTTATAAATGCAGAACACAAATACAAGTTGCTAGAACTTCTTTCGAGCGCCGACTGATGGCAGAGCCTATTGCATGCCCCAAGACGTATTGTGGGTACATCCGCGGTGGGAGAAAACACAGGGACAAAACTGCGAGTTCAAAGGATAGCTTCGGAAATTTATTAGTTGAAGGGTCACGGAAAGTACAGTAACTGTCCTCGTTTTTCGGTCGCTTCTTACGGTTAAGTCCTATGAGGACAACTAGAAGCTCGGAATGGGTCAAGACAATCGGGAGTTTCGAATGGGCCAAGGCACTACTGTCATTAAAACTGTTGCCTTTTCCATCGAAAGTTAAATCAGATTAGTCTCCTGGACACGATGGGAGTTCTGGGCTGATACCTATGGAACTATCTACGGAGCTGACAAAGCCTCTTTTAACTGTCTTTGAGCTGTCAATGAGAATAGCGAGTCTGCCTTCGCAGTAGAAGATAGCCAACTTCGTATCCTTACATTAGGGAGGTATCAGGATGGCAACAAGCAGCTTCAGGCCGATTATCTTGACTTGTCTCGTAAGTGAAAGATTTGAAGTTCTAGCAAAGAGTGCTATACAGCAATTTTTTGAAGAAAACAAAATCTGATATAATTTTCAGTACGGCTTTCGAAAAGGACCTTCTTGCCTCCAAAATCTGTTGACTTTTCTGGCGGTTTGGATCAGGGCTCTAAAAGAGGGCTCCGCGGTCGATGTCGTATACATCGATTTTCGTAAAAAATTCAAATCTGTCCTGCACCAACGCCTTCTTTATCAAATAAGCGCCCTCTGCTTCCGGGGAGATATTCTGAGCTGAGTAAGGGCGTTTCTAGTTGGTCAAAAACGGCGTTTTTTTTCGGAGATGATATATCAGACTGGATAAACGTGAATAGTGCAGTGCCTCAGGGCTCAGTTATCGAACTATTACCGTTCATCCATTACGTCAGTGACAGCCTTCGGGGACTTGATTGTGGTAAAATAATGTTTGCGAACGACGTTAAGCTCCGGCAAGTCTTTAGGGGTCCGGGTGACCAGAAAGTCCTTTAGAAATGATCTACACCTACTGCTGACGTAGCCAGAGAAATGGTTTCTGGATGCCAATGAACAGATGTGTGACGTTCTTCATCTGCGTCCAGGTAACTGCTATTCAAATAACAACACAGGGCACATTACCTGAAAGAAATTACTCTTTTCTCAGTATCTCCGCAAAAGGATCTCGGTGTTTGGATACAGAGCAACTTTAAACCATCACTGAAGCGCATCAAGGCTGAAAAAACGTCAAGAGAATGCTAAATGCAATCAGCAGGGCGTTTGTAACCTTTGGCAGACACCTTTTGGAGAGAGTTTACGGCACATTTGCTCGGCTTCGTCTGGCATATTGCATACAGGCGTGGCGGCCATACCTATCAAAAGACAAAAGATGTCTCAAAAAAGTAAAACGTCGTGGAAATGTTTAAAAACCGACCCTACATAAAAAGACTGGACCGCCTGAACCCATTTCCTCTGTATTACGAGCAATAAAGAAGTGATCTTATAATGGTTTCCAAGCATGAGCCATCTGCGCGGTCATCCGTACAAAGTCAAACGGGGCGTACACGCCTAGACCATCGGAAGGTTTCATTCACGTAGAGTGCAGTTCAACCGTGGAACTCACTCCCGAGTAAAATAGCGACATTTGACACAATGGTTGTATTCAAAAGGCCGTTGGATCGTTTGATCTTTGATAAACGACGATTCTCACTGCAGGACTATTTGAGGCCAGCCATGAACTATCTGATTTCGCCCCCTATGTATGAGGCATCCCTGCAAGTTTGGTGCAAATTGTTCTCGCAAACTACACGAATGACTGCATTTCCTGTTGATTGCATATAATTGCACTTATAATCTCAAATGCACATCGAAAGGGCGATCTGCCGTAATCTTCGTAGCTCCACACTGTAAAAGAGCTTTCTGTTAACAAATATGTTACTGGCAAAATTTTAGTAACACGCATATTTGACATAAATATTGTATATACCGTCATCAAGGGCATTACTTATTACCCCAAATATACTAATACTATAATACATGGCCTTTAGCATAGCCTGAACTTCGAAGACATGTTTCAGCGTTGCCTTTCGCCCAGTCTTCGTAGGCAGTGTATAAAGCTGCGCACAAAATGCCCAGGCTGAATATCTGCTCTGAATTTTCACGTAAAGGGTAGTAGCAAAGTCGTAGAAGCGACGTAGACTGAGACGACTATTGGTGTCCCCCGTTTTCCCTTGGCAGTCTGAACGTGAGCTAAGTACTCCGTGAGCCCCACAACTTTTATTGGTAAAATTGATGCTACTTAAATAACACAAGTACCGTTTCCATAGTCACAATTTTATTGAGCGTGTACAGCTGATCTGAACGGCCTGGGATGTAATCAATAGAATTTCCGAAAGCGTTGCCTTCTGCCCTTATCAAATAGATCAAATTAACCGAACGTGTTTTTTGTCTTTTGTCTGTGGCCGCAGTGAAAGGTTTCTGAAATTTCCGTGCTTGGACAATTGCCAGGTCGGATGATTTCTCACGGATTCTTTTAATTCCTGTCCTCCTGCAATGGCACCCACGCTAGATCATTGTCTCAACGCGGTTTTCATGAAATTAGCGTTGTAAGATGCTTGGTTTACTAATCGAACTACCCCGATCTCTAACAAATTCAGTAATTTTAGTTCTAACTCCTTCCGTCTAACTGCATTATCATCCGCATTCAGAAGCCCGCCGAAGAAATTGTTCTAAAAACTCTTATGCCATTCTCCCTCACTTTCTCTTTGACACCCTGTAATTTACATGACAAACAAGGTGCAGTACCTTAGATGCTGTTTTTCTTGTGGTCCACTCGGTTGTAAGATGGGTGTGCAGGCGTCTCGGTGCGTACGAATATGTAATTTTCGATCAGCCCCATACCGTCAGTACTGTAGCATTTCTTCCTTAAGAAGACATTTGCGTGCTTCGCTTCTGGCCAGATTGCTTCCTTGTTTACATACAACTTTGCCACCCGTACTCTTATTGTCTTGTTCCACAACCGGGAATTCTTTCTGCCCTCGTATAACTGTTGAGTGCTTCAAGGTTCCATTTAATTTCAAACTGGTAATTGGCAATCGCTCAAAGACTGCCTGGACGACAATCGTGTCGACGACGTGGTTTTGGGCTAGTCCAAAGAAAATACCACTCATTTCCGATGTTTGAAGGAAGGTTTGAATCATGTTTCTGCATGGTTTAAGGATTCAAATGGCTCACTGTACTAACAGCACAAGTACTAGCTAAAAGTCCTGACCTGAGTATTCAGGCGACCTTATGTTGCTTCATGACATGGCTGCGAGGGATTCTGCTCATCAGAGGCCCCCAGCGTTCCCCATATGCCTTCTCGCATATAAACTCAAGTTTTTCTGATTTCTCGTTTAATATCCCTAGTAACTAATGGATGTTGGCTCAAATATTCATACAGTAGATGTGCTATCTTATGAAATACCAGCAAAAATTCCGAAATATAGTTCTGATTCGGAAGCATTACTTAATTAGGTTTTTACTAGTAATTAACCTACCACATAATTATAAGATTCTTCAGTCACTCCAAGATGCTGGTTTTCGAATAGACGTCTTTTCTGCTGTCTGCAAAATCTAAACTGTTTAGAAAATGGTTATTTTAGTAGCGTGAGTTCCCACATGAATTTCGAACGTCCTTAAAAAGCAATTATTCTTTCTGGGCAACGTGCAAAAATGTATTTTTCTGTTCTACTCATTTGCGTATATAAACTTTCTGGTAGAACTTTGAAAATTTTTCACTGCGGGGAATTTACTCCAAGTCAGCATGCTAATTTTCCCGGAAATCAAACATAGCAACGACCAGAAATCAGCTCCCGTTGTGTTTCGGCAACGGATTCCCATTCCTGAATCCTCTGTCATTCTTCTCAATGGACACTATCTTGTAATGTCTGGTTAACACATCTCACATCTCCCGTCGCTCAGAGATATCCTTTTTAAGTAAAATTTGTGAAATGTTTATTATATTCAGCCCTTTCCTTCCTTAAGTGACCGTTAGTCCTTACTCTGCCAATTTTGTAGGTTTCCACAACCTAACTTTCAGTCGTTACCATTCTGTCATTTTCCTACTTTGCTTAAGAAGGATAAGCCCATATTAAGATATGAATTTCGCATGCTCGTTTCTGTTGTCTAGATTTCGTATATATCTCCAGTCGATATCTCAGTATGACATTTAAGAACGGTCAAACTTGACTGACCGAGTTGTTGGTGACATTCATCATCCATTTTACTCGAAATTAACTGAGGCAAACCTTGTCCTCTCGATGAGCTGTGGTGTCTTGAATATCGATCATTCATAATAAAACTTCAGTACGATATCCGTCGTCCAAAAAACAGAAGCCTAGAAACCCAGATCACGTTTGTTTAATAAAAATAATGCAGTCTTTGTGCATACATTTATTCTCTAGTCATTTATGTTTGTCTTGGCCATAGCAGAAAGAGAACGTTGTATGGAAAATAAGGGAACAATAGTTTCAAAATAAGGATTATTTTTTTCCTATTTGGCAAACTTGAGTTGGCTAAAACACATCCTTCAAATCACTACTTACACTTTGTTCAGTGTTTCACAAACTAACTGTCACCAAATAACGATAGTATGTATACGTGCTACTCAGAAATTTATGTTAAACGAACTGTTTCGCCGTTGATCTCGTCATCGCAAATGTCGCATTTTTATTTTTGACAGATGATAGAGTCGTTGCAGTGACAAGCGAGATTGCTCTCGACTCAACGAGCATTATCAAATGTCAACTTGTCGGATTTGCAGAACCCGAAAAATCTCATCTCGCCTTTTCTTTCGAACAGAGGGACCAGATGCAAGGTCCCTTTAAATATGGCAGCCAACAGACCACACAACCAGATGATTTTGTTTCCTCAGGCAATGCTCAACGTATTCGCGTAAGTTGAGTCTGATATTTTCACAGTTACTACATTTGAATTAACATATGCCAAAAGCAGTCAAGCCTTTAATTCCAGGAATTAAAAATCCAATTACAGATATTTTCGCTTCTACATTTCTTAAAAAGACGAGGTTTTGAAATTTTTTTCAAAAAATATTTATTTCTGACTCGGACTGATGCAGCATGTTTAAAAAGCACAGAGAGTCCTTCGTCTGCAGTTAGTAAATCCGTAGCATTACCTCTCTCTGTATCCCTCAGATCGAGAGTACATAAAGTTGTTTCATTCTATCGAAACCACTACCTCTTGGAGTCGTAACATGGTTAATTTTCGAAGAGTATTCTGACTCAAGGACGCAACAGGTTCAAATTGTATTAAGGTTATTTGCAGGAGAACTTTGCCAAAGTAGTACGCTTGGCTGTCGGAACTACCGAGATGTACCTAGATGTAATAATCAAATACTTAACGGACCATTGACTCGACCTCCTTCATATGCCTGCAACTAAAAAGATTACTTACCTAAAATGGCCGAAATAACAGGTAAAAATTCTGCTCTCAAATAATTTCTGCATGGTGTTATGCTGAACTCTACAATTGCATTTTCTATTCAAATGTACATATAACAGCCAATAATCATCACGGATTGAGCAGTCCCTCAAATGCTGTCCACGTAGAATAAGTAATATTTTACAGATGGAATGCACGATAACCCTTTTATTATCGGTTTATATTTGTCTGATTCGTTCGCAAATATTATTCTCCTACTCAATTCAATGAAGGCCTATGTACTTCGAAGAACAACTTGACTTTTTATTTGTTTTTAAGGTTTAGATGACAAGTGTAATGACATATCTCGTTGATTTTCGAAAATAGGCTAGCTAAAACGCATGTAATTTTGCAGTGTATGTATACGCGCATTACGTTGCCTACTTTGTGACCGAGACTTAACATATCAGGGATAATAAACCATATGAAAAATTACGCATACACCCTGAATAACCTTTTGATCACAATCCTTCTTAAATCAGACGAATACCCTCCTTTGTATAGCAATTATAAATAAACGGTGAAAGATGTACTTTCATCTAAGGTGAAGTCAATAAAACGTAAACATTTTCGCCGGTGTTCTTACTTTTCCAAAAAATACCTATGATATACCTGTTGAAAATAAAACGATGCACTCTTTTATACTGTAGGCATTTACACTAACTTTGCTTACTTTTATGTCTTGTTGTACCATTATAAATGCATAAGAGAGTGGCCATATAAATATGAACATGTTACTCGAACTGCAAATGCACTGTCCTTTTTGTTTCAAAATTATGTTTAAGCAGAAAAGATACACATAAAAAGTAACTCATTATTTGCTGAAAATTTGAAATGGCTTTTTGGTGACGGGTTTTTTTACGGCTACTAATGGTATATTCGCAAACGGTAGGACAACATGGTGTACTGAAAAAAAGAATTTCATTTAGGTGTTTTTTAAGGGATGGACTTGCACGGATTCACAAATTTGTTTTAAAACCGACAAAACGCCTATCCTTCTAGAGATTAACCAGCTTCTCTGTAGCTTGCTGCGCTTGAGTTACGCGGATTCAAGTTTCATTTTCACATGGGCCAAGATTTGATTAGCAAAACTGTTGGGAGCAATTTATCCTACTCTCATAAAAATAATCACCCTGACGGGAAACATAGCTTAGGACAACTACTAACATAAGAACTTGCCCGAATATAAGGTAACGTAGATATGTGTCAAAATTTGAAAACATTATGCCTGATAAAAATACTCAGAAACAGATTTTGCAAGAAAAAAGGCCGTTTTCAGGAACAAAGCAGACGAAGAAGTGGAAAGTTAGAAATTTATATGCCTTACATGATCAACTTAATTTCTATCGCAATTTTTAGTGAGTTACGTCACATATCGCGTCTATTCCGAATGATAGAAAACATGCGAGGCCCAGGTAATTTACTAGAGGTCAGGAAGACGGTTGTTCAAAGGTCGACCGAAAAAACAAGGCTACCTAAACGTAATTGGCAAAATCTTTAATCGTGAGGCGCGTTATGTCCGCTTCTGTGAAACTTTGGTTAAGTAGAAAGCAGTGTCGGCCGAGGTTCTACTTTGCATAGAGGTTGTGAGCACGCGTCGTGAACTCAGCGTCGATTATGTCGCATTACAAAACTGCCTTGCCAATTATCGTCGGCCTGAGTGTAGTGCCGGAAGCCACGTGAGATTCTCAATCTGATTTAAGCCTTAGATGTGGTTTTACGTAAGCATAACGCTGTAGCTATCCTAAGGTATTTTCCTAAAATCCAATTTATCCAACTAACTCAATAACATATTTCAACAGGATATAAGTAAAACAGCCTAAATGTCCATAAATATTAAGTAATGATTTGAAAATTGGCTATTAAAAATAGCTTGCTTGAATTAAGACACAAGCGACAGCTTAGAGGTTTCGACAACTAATTTTTACTAAAAAGCCGGGGTTGCCCTTTGTATTTGTAATTTTTCCCTCAAGAATGCGGACTATTTTAGCAATAAATATAAACGTTAAGACAGGTATAAATCCTTTTCTACCACATTTACAATGTAATTCTCATGTTAT
>CACRXP010000247.1:761952-799312 GCA_902702965.1 Spirometra erinaceieuropaei | reverse complement strand
ACGAACCCAAATGAGTTTGAGTAAGGAGCGCTTTCACACAAGTCAAACTCCTTACTTCGTCCGATCTGTCAACGATTTTGCTACCAGCCGTACTTCGAAAATAAGTGGCAATATGAAAAATAAAAAATAAGAGGGTTTTGAAATTATTACCTTTTCTTCGTAAAACCAAACAGTTAAAATAAACACTTGACAAAAAGCCACAAACTATCTTTTATCATATCGTTAGTTCCCACGTTTGGATCGCTGAATCATGACGACAGTGATACTGAAATGTTGAGTATTCTGCCTTTATTAACGGAGATAGGGTTAGATTCGCGTAGTGAACGATTGAAAAATGGTCTTCTTAACTTACCCAAAAAATGTAGTTACGGCAAGCATTTTTAGATAAGTTTGAGAAGCACATTAGCAGCCATACGTTGTAAGTGTCCGAGGCCGCGGTCACTCGCGAAACTGTTCTGTCCAGGCGGTCATAGCTGTTGATAGGTAAGGCAAGGGTCGGTGTGGGTGGGGAGCCATGTCTCAAGCATGTCGCTATGCCCACAGTTGTTGTCCTTAATAATGAATAAAGCCATATTGAGTTTACATGTACGGTTAAATCTCCCTGAGTATCCCAAACGGTGAAGTTGGATATCATTTTCTTCTCCTTGCTAGTACTGCTTCAGGAATCCAGAGTAATTTACCCGTCAACAAAGTAGTTGCTTAGTCCGAAATTGTACTGGCTCCTGAAAATCACAGCCGTTGTTTTCTAGACCTCATCACATGATCCTGGGTTGTTCTTTCGGAGCAATGTTAGAAACCGGCCGCAAGCTTCGGAGGTGTCTTAGACTTACAAGGCGTTGGTTTGGATTTTATTGTGTGATAGAACTTTCGTCTTCCTTTCGACTGTGTTGGTTTACAGATCCGCGTAGGAGACTATTGAGCCTGTACTTCCTTTAAGGGTATTCAGCACATCAAAACGTGTTTCTAGATTCGTTTCTCTGCATGAACCCTCTGACGGACAAGACTTGCGGAGCTGTGTTCCGGGCTGCTTAATCGCAGTAGTTTAGCGTAATTTCTCAACGCTATTAGTTCTCGGCCCACCGCAATCAGATCGATGGGCGGCGGCATCAAACACGAAAACCAGTTTAGTCTCTTCGTCCTTCATTACGAACCGAGGAAACGACCACAGCTGCTCTTCGAACATCAATGCAGGCTAAGAGGTTTTGACGCGCAACTGCAATTTGCATCTTCGACGGGTCTTCAATGAGTTAAGTTTAAGCCTGTCTGTCACTTAAGAATTCGTTCGCTTTGTTAATGGTGTCTTTAGGACCGTCGCAATCACTGATGGCTTACCGTCCTAGATCGAAATGCCGGATTTGGTTAGCAAGTGACGACCTCCTTACCGTCAAAGGGAACCCTGCATTGATGTTCGAAGAGCAGTAGTCGTCGTTACCTCGGTTCTTAATGAAGGAGGGAGAACTCAGACGGTTGTTCGTGTATGAAGCCGCTGCCTATCGATCTTGTTGCGAGGAACTCAAAACCAGACGAGCTAAGAAATAACGTGCTTATAATATTCTACCTATACCTATCTATGCAGAAATCGTTAAACACTTTGGCATACGTTTTACTTGTTTGTATTTCACTGTGTCGAGCCTAAAGAGCGTTTTGATGCAGAGCCTCAGGAGATCTTTCATTGTTTTTCGTTTATTATAATGATAATACCCAAAAATATAAAGCCTAGACGATGGCCTAGTTTTGCTGAGCTCGGTCCTTTTTATGTGACCACTTTTGCGGAAAAAACCTTTCTGCGCGCTTACTGACCAAGCTCGTTCAGGCATTTATGCAGAATTACCCTAATAGTAGTTTCAAATATCCCTTCAAAGATTGGCTTTTTGAGTCTGAAATCAGAAGATTCGATTTCTTTAATATTTTGTACAATATGGTTACGATGTAAAAATTTTGCTTTAAATACGCCTAGAAATTTAACACGTTTTCTCTTGGTATTTCACATATTCCTTAGCATCAGTTTTTTAGAGAAAAATTAGTGTCTGACGCCGTCTTATCTTAAATAGTCCAAGTGAGATGTTTGCGAAAAAGCTGATCCTGTGGTTTGAATTGTTGTTGTTTTCCTCAGAAAACGGTTATATATTGCAACTTTTTAGGCCACGGGAATCGTCACATGGAAGTCTCTGATGGATCATCTACTCAAAGCCTGAAACTCAACTATGTGGCCTTATTTTACTATACGATCAGATTTTTTGTAAACACTACCCCAAGTCTCTCGATGTTTAAAATATTAATATCCGCAAAATCTTGGTGGAATCCCTATTTTTGCTGGTAACATATTTGTTAACTACCCGGATATTAACATTTGATTAGCGTTTTTTGAAACAGCCTTGTATCTCTTCTACACTTTTCAATTTTGGATTTGGATTTTGGGAGAAATTATGGCTTTTGGAGCATGTGCAGGACTCTCATTTTGGACCGTATTCGCGGTGCTTGAAATCATATTCAAAACCTCAAGAAGTCATATCGAAATATCCATGTTTATTTCCAAAACAGTCATTTTTACATGCGTATTAGAGAAAACAACATCAAATGTCCGACACCTGGTATTAGAAAACGGTCTAAACTGCAAGATGCCACCCAGTTGTCTACTAATTTGCAATTGATCCGCAACCAGTAAATTCGCGGAAGCAAATCCGTCCCCATCCTTTCACTTTCCCTTTAAGGCCTCTAAGAGCATCGCAAGCAAAATGCAATTAAGTCCAAATTGTCCCAATTGCGGCCGCTCAGCCACTTCACAAAATTGCATGTTACTGTCAAACCAGTACCAAGGGAGCCAAGATGCAGTAAGTGACTGATCTTATGAAATGTTGACTGAAATTTTGAAAGTCGTTTTCGATTAGGAAGGATTACTTAGGCGCGGTTGTAATACTGATTATCTTGCGGCACAATCCTATAATGTGTTGAATGCGGCAGGAAGTCAGCTTTTGAATACACTGCTTTTCAATCTCTTGTGGAAACCGTACTCGGTAAAAACTGACTACATAATTAGTGTGCATTTTCCCACTGATTTTCGATGGTTATGCAAATTTCAATATACTTTAAAGAAATCACGAACCAAAATATTCTTTCTTTGAGTCATCAGATAGAAAATCACGTCACCTTTATATTTTATGCTCAAAGACGGAGTATAATTAGGCTTTAGAAAAGATTTTCCGGTTGCCGATTAATTTGGAGCCTGATCAGTCTTTACATAAGCACTTAGGGATTTCAGTCTATAAGATGCTTGCGTTCCACGTAAAGGAAATCACATATTCTTCTATGATTTGAAAGCGATGTCACATAAAGTACGTACAACTTTGCGATGGATGCGGACGATGTTGTGCATTTCATAAGCAACAGTGGTAAACGGACAGGTACGATACTATATGAATGGGCATTGCGCGGTGTTAAAAATCTCATAATTTAAAACGGTTACAGTCGGGAGATGGCACTCAAAAAAATCCGCCTAACCAAAGCAGCCTGTCTTACGGGACAGGTGGTAATAGGGGTTTTATAGGTGATGGCTGATGCAGATGTAGGATGCTAGCTGACAGAAAGCCTTATTTGAACAGTGAATGATCGAAGTTGGCCCGCTCTCCGTTCCGTTATTACAAAATGGGTCGCCAAAGGCAGTATAGTAGTAATGGACGAGTGGAAGGCGTATAATTGTCTTCCTTCAGTTAACCTTCCTCTGTTAACCACTCAAAGAACTTCAAGGACCCTACCACCGGACGGCACACCAATGCCATTGAGGCATACTGGAGTAGACTGAAAAGGAAACTCCACGAGGGAGGCCCTTTATGTGGTCGAGCTTTGTGGGCCCATATAGACGAAGTACAGTATCCTCTTTGGTTTGGCTTCAATGTCATGTCTTTGACAGATACCTGGGAACTGTTCCTGTCCCATGTTTTGCTGACTTATCCTATTTAAAAGTGATTTTGTTTTGTAATAAACTGCCATAATGCGAATGTATGCCGTATATTCAGGTGTACGTGTGTAACGATGGGGAAGGTTGGATAATAGCGACCATCGTCCATGTAACCTTCTGCGATGTTCGTTCGGCCAGCCCATGTTAGGCCCTCGCGGAAAGTCCAAGTAGTGCGTGAAAGTAGGCCTGCAACCGCTGATATAGCCTGAAGGCGTTTGAGTCTACTGTTACGGGTATTATTTCTAGGTAACGGATTTTTTTGAGTGCCATCTCCCGACTGTTACCAAACGACTCAAAGAAAGCATACTTTTCTTCGTGATTTCTATAAAATATATTTGAATTTGTATAACCATCGAAAGCCTGTGGGAAAAATTCACGCTAATTAAGGAGCCATTTTTTACCAAGCAATATTTCTACAGGGCATTGAAAAGTAGTGTCTTCAAAAGCTGACATCCTGCCGAATCCGAAATATTATAGGATTTTGTACGAGGTAATCAGTATTACAACCGCGCCTAAGTAATCCTTCCTAATCGAATACGAATTTCAGAATTCCTATAAATTTTCCATAAGATCGGTCACTTACTCCGTCACTCCCTCCTCACCTAATTATGCTGTCCCAGGACAGTATGTGAACTCATGGACTTATTTGACCGTATGTGCATTCAAGAAACTCACAGAAGTGTAGTGGGTTGGACCCCTTAACTACACACCCATCCCACCGCGCACGAACGTATCCCACAGCAAACGGATACACGACACTTCTCCGTAACACACCATGCATGACTACTGTAACAAGCGTGCGAGTAAATATCGCTAAAGCCTGTATGGCGGACGAAACTTCGCATGCTAGAACACACGCATCTCATGCGTGAGAAGTGTGTCCCCTATTTAACCTGGTACGTGAGGAGGAAGCCAGGTCGTGTGGACACGCGTAGACGGGCCGTTTGAATTTGTCAGCCACTCTGTCCAATTTCATTTCCACTTGACTGAAGGACTGAAGGGGCCGGTGAATGAGCGAGGAATGAGATGTGAGGCCGTCACTAAGGCGTCTAATCCAACTGCAAATCAACGCATTCCTACATATACTAGGTTGAAGCGCTTAACTTTACCTCTAAAAGTCGTGGCATGGAACACTGGCAGCTGTAGGGATAAACTGGTCCTTTTTGGGAGTATTTTTGAACAACAAAAGGACTGAGAGTCAGGGTTGCTTGACTCGCCCTACTTCCGCCCACGCCCACTTCCGGCCTTCTTAAATTTGTCTGGTCTAGGTAGCATGGTGGGTGAAGGCAAAAAAGAGCGCTTTGGATGCCGCGCGAGTCTGCTTCATAATAGGCTAATTCACGTGCATGTCACCGGCGATGCACTCAGTTCGTATGGCGTGCAATGGACGTCGACGTTTACCACGATCGAACTGTCATTGCCTCAGAGTCCGCCTGACGCACTAAGTAGGCTTGGTAGTGCCATAAAGTCTATCGAGGGGTCATAAATAGGAGAGTCCGAATTCCAGAACTTGGTCGACAAATCAACCTAGTGCACGGACCAAAAATCCTTACACTACTGCATCATTGTCTGCCGTCATTTTGTCCCAAGTATGCGGTGGTCTCGCGGTTTAGGTTTGAAGGGTTTGTGGTGTCGTAGAACCATCGACTTCAAACGTTGTAGGACCACCTCGGATATGAGTACCGAACTTGGTGAACCCATTGGCGTTCCCTTTACCTGCTCGTAGATTGTGAGGGGTCTTTCAAACTGTGATGGTCTTACAGTCAAAACATAATATATCTTTCAAGATTTATGTCGCTATAGTAGGATTGCCTAATGTTAGTCCTCCACATTATGACCGTATCTTCAGATGAGGTAGATGATTTACATTTGACATGCGGGACACTGCGCCTTTGCAGGTTCATAGAACCGAGAAACTGATTTACTTCCCCTTCTATTTTGGGTGTTAGCCAACATCCGTTAGATTCTCTTACTTTCAACCGCAGTGCATCCAATCAGTTAGGGAGGGTGCTGGAGGTCGAGTGTCCCGTTTTTTATCGTCATTTATGATTCAACTTTCTGTCATGCTCTAAGACGAGGTTTAGACAACGCGCTGACTACACCTATCAGGGACCTAGCCTAGGGAATTCAGTATTTGCTGACATTTTTAAACCATGGCAGTTTTGAAAGTCATCGGCCATTTAGAAGGACACAAGTGCGTCAAGAAGGGAGCTTGTACGCATTTATTTTCCTGCCCTGTGAACTGATCTCTGCGCTCAATTCACAATGGACGTTATCCATACCCCGTCAGTGCTGAACGTTATTCTAACGCATTTATCGCAGAGTTCTGCCCGAGTCTTGGCAAAATCAAGTAATATCTGTCCTGTTAGATGATGTCTACAGTCAAATAAAAGTGCAAGTAATCAACAACTTTCCCAATGGGAGTTATAATGCCACGCAACAAAGTATGATAAAACTTCAAGGTCGCATGAGATGACGTTCATCCCATCCAGCCCCATTCCAAGTTCCAACGCGAAAATTCTGTCTCTACTTGGAGCATCAGTCTAAACACTGGTTGAGTAGCCACAAGCAGTCCAGAACTTGGAGGTTTTGTCAGTACGGAAAAGAAAACAAGAACAACTGTTTCTGGAATATTTTCTTTCATAGGCCACCCGAGCTTGAAAATCCAACAGGGAAGATCGAGTTTGAAACATTTGTTTATTCACCAGACGCTCCTGCCCCTGACAGCTGCAGTTAGGATTATGTGAGTGTTAAAATTCCTGTCACAGTTTTGGGCTACGACTGACTGCGAACAACTGGCCAAATATGTTCCCCCATTCCTCTTTTTAATCAAATTACTTTCGCTGCGTCGTTCAAAACAAAACCTTCGACTTATGAGGATTCAACATTTTAATTGGAATGGACTATCGAATATGCCTAGATAGTCCTGGCTACCAGCCGCTAAGAATCGTACTTAAAGGTATAGTCAATGGAAAAAAAGATCTTTAATGCATTCCAGTATGTTCTTCTTCGATGGAGCTACTATCAAGGAGTATTTCGATTATTCATGTAGAAGTGGCACTGACCAAGCAAGCCCTATTTAAGTAGGGAAAAAGTGCTTTAGTTAGTCCTTAAACTCTAGTGTGCCCTCATCCGAGGTTATGAAATAACGAAGGGTTGACAAGCGCGAAGTCTTGTCGAAAAAGTTAAGTGAGATTAAAATGTGCACTTGCAGCCAATTTTCCATGCATGTCCATAACGCCTACACTAATATTAGTCGAAATGTGCCTGGGTCTCGAAAACGGACCATCTACTGCCTGAAAGACGTTTTTCTCGTTGAACCACCAATATACACAGTCGATTATGACACAAATAACTAAAATAACATGACAATTACATTATTATATATGGCTCGATTACCGACAAAATGTGAACATCAAGTTTTTTCCCGGTTGGCTGTTTAGTGAACCCAGAGTCGATAACGACTGAAAGCCTGAATGTAAGGTTGAAGTGATCGGGTGTCAAACTTAATTATCAAATAAAATCGGATATGTGACTAGTCGTCAATAACACGTAATTCAGTAAGGACAGAAGCGAACAAGTGGGTGCCAGGAAACAGCTCAAAAAAAGAAGATGCGATCACTGCAAAAAAGAAGTGAATTGGCACGACGTTTTGGACTCTCACTCGAACCCCTCACCATAGACTGTCGCAGATAAAGGTAATGGAGACACAAAGACCTCAGTATTTATAGAACTTAGCTGCCATGGGACCTTGTGCGTACCATACTTGACATCACTCGCGATCACGGCTGAGGTCGTCAGTCCGCGTCCGAGTATTTACTTGCCGCAATTTCATCATCCGTGTTGAAGTGCTGATGACTCGGCGACTGGGCTCTCCGTCACTGGGATTTCGGCTTGCTCGTGCCCTCCCTACGTGACTAATTCCCCTGTCCAGGTAATGTCTCACATAGTCGTCACCTTTTGAGAGCATTTCGACCGCTTAAGACTTAAAAAATGGCCAGTTGAGAGCTAGGGTTCTTCTTCCACATTGCTGCTGCCTGCTGGGCCCGTTTCTCCGACGTACTTGTTCCGATCACAACTGCACCGGATCTGATTAACGAGTTCAGACGTATTCTGGCGTGACAGTGGGCCTTTAGGCCCCATGAACTGGCGCCTGATGGTTGCTTTGAAACTGTATACAACCCCAACTCCAAATAGAGTGAGAAGACGGCTGACGGCTTCCGAGACATTCTTCGTGTACGGAAGAGCTTGCCAAAATCTATGGGGGGGGGGGGGTTGGATTTGGTCTCTTGTATCGTTTGTGTATGCGGTGATTGAAAAGGTTGCACGGGCATCCATTAGGTCTCATTACCCGTCAAAGATATCGTAATTCAGCAACGTTGTCTTCCGTTTCATTGCAATGCGTCTCAACGCGCCGGTACGGAGACCTTAAACAACTGCGTTTGTGACCGATTGGACGGGTGCCGTTGAGGTACAGTACTTGTGTCACATTTGTTATTTTAATAAACAATTTAGTTTTTAGGCTCCTACGATCTTTACGGCAAACGAGGGAATCGAGAGAGGCCAGCTGGTTGTTTTCTTCCTCCTTCATTGTAAATTGAATGTCCGGGAAGACGGCGTTGAGATGTTCTTTGAATTTCAGCACCTGATCCCGTTCGATAACGAAAGTATCGTCCACATACCGAGCCAAAAATGTCGGTCTGTGATGTTGGAAAATCAGTGACTCCAACCGTTGTAGGAGCGCCTCAGTTATGAGTCCCAATATTGGTAAACCCACTGGCGTGCCTTTCAGCGGCTTGTAGATTGTTCCTTTAAGACGAGTAAAGTGGTTCCGAATCACCGGTCGGTTAATAAGGGGTCAGTGCTGAAACCCGTAATAAGTTGACTGTCCTTTGTTAAGCCTTTTAATCCAACGATATGCCACGAAGAAGCTTTTCGATTATTTCCACTTAAATGACCTTTTTGCCAATATGCACTGGCGACAGCACAAAGCTGGTGGCCTTATGTGTTGCGTTACTGATATGTTACGGGCTGATTTTCAAAGGAATATTCGCCCACTTTTTCTTGCAAGATATCGATGCGACAGTAGCGTGGGATTTTGTCTATGTTAAACAATAAATACTTGTCAATGCTTTATATTAATGGGAATTTGGCTTGCAAATTAAATTCTTGCCTCTGTTTTTCAAAAAAACTAAAAAATGAACGGTTAGCATTTTCTGTGAGGATTTTGACGAAACGAAGTCATACTAAACTATTTCTGCCTTCCTGGTACTTTTAAAGAAACATATAACGCGATCCATGACCACTGAATAATGTTATGGACCCTATATGGTGTTTTCTTAAAACATGCCATAATATATCATTTTTCTTTACTTGTCGGTGTGCAGACGGTTGGGTTAAAAACCTAAACATAAGTCAACGGCAGATCAAAAGCAAAATAATTCAGGAAGTAAACAGGTTTTCAAACCTACAGTATACTTTTTCTCCCAGCATTAAATTTGAAGCAGGTTTAATTTATGACAAAGTGAAAATAGGAAGGAATATTTTTGAGTACGCCCTTTGCAGAGTATATTTGAATGCAGAAGTATTAATAATCGGCGGAAAAAAGTTCCTACTACTTAAGTACTCGTTTTAGCTGACGTAAGTTTACCAGCGAGTGGAACACGCGCTGTCGAAATCAAGAGCTCCGGTTTGACTGAACTTTCTTTAGATTTTGCTACATTTTGAACAGTACGACCATACCATTTACTTAATCCTTCCAAACCGATATAAAATTCCAAAATTTCTGCCAAGCTTCCTGAGATGTTTCACCTACTGTGAAAAGGCTTCTAACTTCTGCACCCATGTACGACTGTCTGCTAACATTTCTGACGCAATTACCCCATCATATCTAAAGCCTTGATTAGCCGGTTATGCAAAATTCGGTTTATATTAATGGAATATTTGTTCTTATAAAGTTGATTTAATAATTGACTTTCGTTAGAATAAAGTAACGCTGGAGCAAATGGCTATTAAGTCATGAGCTCCTTTTTATTCCGTTTGCAGTAAAGAGACACGGCAAAGGAAGCAGAGGTACAAATAATAGCAAGCAAGTATGCCCTGAATTTCATATGTACAACGCATATACACCTTTGCAAATCACTTTAGCGATTTTTAGTCAACGGTTGTCTAAGATACCATAGATGAAGATTGTTGTCAGTGGTTAACAGCTAGGCTAAAGGGAATGGTGTGATATCACATTTGTCAGGAGTGAACAGTTGGTGACTACGTGTGTTTAAATAGTTATTGCTTTCAGAGGGATACATACTGTTTTGTAAGAAAAGGATGTATTCGATTTATTTTGGGATAAAATATAGGGTTTTTCGGGTTGATTAGATGGCGACCGCTTTTCATCGACCCTGAACTAGTCCGATTCCCATTCAGCAGATGCGTGACTTTACAAAAATGAGACAGTACATCTTAAAGCAAACTGTTGCAGGTGGGAATAGTTTAACAATTCAGATTTATGCTATTGAAACTGGAACACTAAGTTTTGTGAAATGTCTAATCGTCGACTTATCAATCTGCCCTTAATTACAAGTGTTTTCACAAATTTTATTTTCAGGAATACGCAAGACAAGGTCTAATCGTGCTCAGTAATTCTATATCTTTGCGTTTAATGAAGGCCCCGTCTATGCCTTATTTTTAATCATATATTGCGTCGTTAGACTGTTTATATGGGAAAGCCGTAATTAACATAGCGAAAAATGTTTTTGCTTATCTTTCAGTCCATGCTGAACAGGCCATTATGAAATTTAGAAGTGTGCCCTGTCACCAAATCATAACTCTCATTCATTTAAATTTTAACTGGTAAATTTCTTGTCAGACAATGCCAGGCTTAAAAATATCACTTAAAGATCAGTTTTCCGCATAACTGTCGAGTTGGCTGTTATAAACTGCATAACAATCGTTTTGGTGATAAAGACGTTTGAGTGTGCAAAAGACATGCAGCTACCTAGGAGTAATATGTACGCTGCGACCTATGACTTTGTACTCTGACTGCATTTTTAAATTAAGTCCTTCTCACGCTGTTTAGGCTTATGTACATCAGATTCAGCGGCTGCTGGTATTTCATATTTTATAAGCTTTGGGCGTCACCTAACATTTGTCGGCCGAGAAAACTCACCTTTAACAAGTACGGCATAACACGTGAGAACCAAAAACCAGTGTGTACTTTCTTGATGTCACCTGTGCTTTCTTACGCTGGAAGAAGTTAGGCAGAAAGAGAAGTAAGCAATTTTACTCAGATCTACAAGGCCCTACATGTATTTTGATATGTCTTAATTAAACTGTAAGTGCTGTTCATCTCTCTGCACCAAACACGGGCATCACTTAAAACTGGTCATTGTTCGCAACAATAAATGACCTTGTGGTTTATAGTTAACTATAAAACGGTAGGGGGCGCTCACCGTTGTATATTCCCGATCGAAAACCGACAGGGCAACGGGCTCGTGGCCCGGTGAGTAGAGGCGTTGACTTCTAAACCAACAGGTCGCGAGTTCGAGGCTCGGGTGTTCCACACTTCGGGCTTGGGTATGGCTGGCTGACGACGGCTAATAAGCCAGAAATGGCCATTCCAGTCTCCCTTGTCTTTGTCGGTAATATTAACTATAAAACTATCTTGGTGCAGGTCCCAATAGTTACCCTATTCCACGCGCATAAAAATAAGGGCTTATATCAAGCAAAAATAAACATTCCACCATATACCAAATACATTAGGCACCCACCTATTGTATATGTAACTAAATGCGGCAGTTTTAAATTGATACGATAATACTGCTAACATCGGATTTATAAAATTCATATACAAAATGTTTATTGGAAGGGTAAGATCACCGAATCTCTGCCCTATTCTTACCTTATTGCGATCCTTGTTTTAGCCCTGTTTGGTATTTGTTGGTTTACATTGTTTCGACGAGACTGTTTAGTACGCTAAGCTTACCGGAGATTTCTTGTCAGTAGGAGCTTAGTGTATTTATTTCTCAAATAGCAGCTAGATTTGTTGCAATCTTCGATGCCACAGGCCGCGTAGAATGCAAAATATGCAAAAAGCAATTCCGTAGTTACTTTCACGTTAAGATGAATGGCAGATCGATGTCAAATCACAATTTATTCAATGACTGCTTGCATAAAAACGAAAATTATCACTAAGGTAACTATGAGTAATATGCAAAGAGTATTTCATATTGGATTTTTATTTCCAAGCTTAATGAAAGGAAAATTCGGAAAAACTACCTACGTCTTCAAAAAATGACGACTTGGTCGTGCCTTTTGCTAAATATTTTATCGCCTCCATTTTATGTGCCCCATTTTGCGTTTGCCAAACAAAACAGCATTCGCAAGTTCCAAGATCAGACTTCTATGCGTCAGATTAAAACAAACTAATCGTCCTGGCCTACCGTGCATTAACTCTAAGGACGAAAATTCGAAGGAGAATGAGACTCAATATTATTTTTTATAACAATAGTCCTCTCCGTGTTTCCACTGTACTATGACCCTAAACACCTCAGTGTCTTGTTAAAGTTTAACTGTCATATTATGCACAATACGAAGGCCCAATTTTTCCACAATAACTTTTTCACTAGCAAATGGTGTAAATGTGCGTCTTTATAATCAGACTGCAAAGGACCTTCATTTTATTGACGATCACGTTGATTTCATGCCAAAACGTGCGTACTCGTCGGATTTTGATACCGAAACCATATTCCGATATAATTTCCAACCAAGGTATTAAAAGAGTGGACTGTTTACCCTCCGTGATAATATGTTGACAAATGTGGCGCACTAAAAGACCGCGAAATAAAATGTCGTTTTTTGCTTTTTGTGGAGCACAGGAGATAGTTAAGACATAGCAATAAGATATAACACAAACCACAGATTTAAACAACGGTCATATCTGCTTAAAGAATGAAAAATATGCCTCAAAATTTTGGCCACTTTCACATATGCTCATGAAAAAAATGAGATATTAATTATGTTGTCCATCAGTAGGTATCAAACATAATGGTGCCCATCGAGCTGTGTTTAACTGCCCACTAAAATTGCGCGCTCAACATGCCGAACTAAAAAGGAAGTCATAGGACCAAAGCATTTTACTATTCTAATTTTGCAGCGGTTGGTAGGAAACTCTAACTGGAAGCACCTTATGGATTTAAGGCAACCAATACTTTTAAAAATAAATGTACTCTCTCTATTTTCCAATTACGGAAGGTTTGTAGCCTTGTAGTTTAAAAACAAACGGTCAGCTCTCGATCTAACGTTACTGAAGCTCTTATCCCTCTTAATTAACTGCCTCTGGGTTTTCACTTTCTCATGTATAATTCATATGCACTGCCACTTTCTGGAGAAAAACATAATGACATAGGTGCGTTAACTTTGCTAGCTTTTTATCAGAAGTTAGCCCATGGAAGTTCATATTTTGACACATCGAATTGTGCACTGTCAGAAGCATGTTTGTTTTCAAGGCAAAATCTGGCTGCCGGCTTAATTCTTTTCCCACATATAAATTGCATACAAACCGAAGGCATCTTTTTTAATCGTCAAGGAATTCTTGACACTTCTAAGCATAGCAGTATACCGTTGAAGTGGCGTTCACCGATTAGTTTAGAGGATGCATACGTCGTTGAATCTCGTGGCACAAACTAAAACCCTTGCAGCCACTCCCAGCGACCAGTAATGATAATAAAGGACGTGCTGGCGGTGACAAGGGAAGCTTAGATGGCCAATTCGTGCACATTAGCCAAAGTCGGTTGGTCATCGTTAGCATTAAAAGTCAGTCAATGAACAAAAAATTTAAGTTCAGACCCCCGATTACCCAAAATAGGGCTGAGTATGGCTGGTCGACGACGGTCTGTAAGACCGGAATGGCATTTCCAGTCAAGTTTATCTTTTTTCATATTCCTTCCATTAACACTACACATTCACTGATATGCTTAATCTCTAAGTTATATTATGAAAAACTTTATCGTTGAAGTCCGCACGTGTCTCTTCATAGTCAAAAATTTGACCATTGGTCACAAACTACACAGTTAAATGTGGGCC
The DNA here is from genome assembly GCA_902702965.1 of Spirometra erinaceieuropaei. Classification (NCBI taxonomy): domain Eukaryota; kingdom Metazoa; phylum Platyhelminthes; class Cestoda; order Diphyllobothriidea; family Diphyllobothriidae; genus Spirometra; species Spirometra erinaceieuropaei. Next base: position 785,277 of record CACRXP010000247.1, on the reverse strand, counting down.
TTAATGCTGTCTGTCATTAAATTACCATTAATAAAACGCTCGCGACAATAATCGGCACAGCCTCTTTGTTTAAATTTAGTTTAATAAGATGGTCTTAACCGGATGTTAAACAACTTCATTTTCAAGAACCAATGTTGAACAGAGAATTCTATAAGAATTCATTAGATGCTAGATCCAAACTAGTATGACACTAGAACAGGCTTCTGCTCAAATGTCACTTATATTCTCAGTTGATGCGCGTGAAACTTTGCAAACTGGTGCCACAATGTCCGAAAGTTGGTTATACGGGCGCATTTTGCAAAGTTGATATCCTTAGACAGGTTTTTTTCTGACGTAATATAACGTATCGTTATTTGGGCCAGTCCGTATAGAACATTTATTTTGCAAACCTATACTTGAGTTCGGCAGTTCATATGTGAAGTTTACGTAACCGTTTACAAGATCCATGCTTGAACGTATGGTTGAATGTTTTCTTTCCAGTATGCAAGAAAATCTTCTGGTTTTGGCTCCCCTAAAGCCAAGAATAGGTCGCAGTCTTGTTAATTTAATTTGGTCTATAAAGATGACATTTTGTCGCAAATCTTTGGATTTCAAGACAAACCAATTCCTGGAGAATAAAATTCACAATGGCATTTCGCTTGTTCACTAATAACTTACTGATTAAATTTAAAAATATTTTAAGATATCTGAGCGTTTATGGCTTGATCGGCCACAGATGCCACCAAACAGGACCCACATTAGAAATAAAATCCATAACACTGCAGATTCGGAGATTTGCCCTTTGTAGGGTCCTAAGACCTTCTCACAGACCGCACTGCGTGTTGCGAAGCCCAGAGCCTGGTTCGTGCACGTAAAGGGGTTTGGCGCTCTCATGGTTTTGCGAAAGCAAAATCAAGAGCTCTCTGTTGAGATTAACATGCACTGGAGGAATGAGCAAATGTGACTGTCAGGCTGAAGTAATGTGAGGCAATAAGTCGCACTCTAAATCCAGGACACCCGGTAAAGACTGAAAAAAGCAACAATAACGTAACCCAGTCACTAGGTGCGATTTGTCGGTAAGAAACGGAATGAACAGTAATTGTGGAATTATTTACTGTATCAACAGCACAGATATTAGCTAAAACAGTGTAAGTCTTGGGTACAATTGAACATGTGAAACGAGGAAATTCTAAGAAATCGAAATGCTATAATATCTAGTCAATTCCCAAGGATGGCTAAAACTTATGAAGCCAAGACTCGGGTTTTTGATAAAGTACAAAAAGGGTTTTTCTAAATAAAGGAGGCAAAGTAAACAGAGAGGATTTAGTGCAATCCCTGAATTTATAAACCCAGGAAAACGTATACAGAAAGCAGCTTAAATTATGACGGCAATTGAGACGGCCAGTTGTGGATGATGAAATTCGTGCAGATTATTTGCCAAGCCTATTCCGGAAAGTGATCTTTTTGCATGCGCAACCTGTTTATATGTAATTCTACCAGCCAAACGGTTTGCAAATTAGGGCGTAAATTCGCGCTGCCATATAACCCGGCGATTCTCTATTTTAGTGGCTCCCCTGGACAAAGTTTGCACATCCGCGCATATTTTCCAATGAGAAAAGGTTAATAAAAGCTTGAGAGTTTTATTAAACCGAGCTTGCCACACTTGGCTATTTATTTCTTTCGCCAAAAAAAGCAGATAAGGCAAGATGTAAACAAACAGGCTATTCCTAGAAACCAAGACGTTTGACCGGCTTGAATAGTCATATTGCAAACCTGTGTGACTCCGTGCCCTGAAATGCGGTAATAACGTCTACCGGCAGTCTTTTTTTAAACGTTCTGATATTTTCCTGTCCTTTGATACAACTCAACAGCGAACTACAAAAAGGCCATGTTAACTTTTATATATGCGGTATAATAGCTTTGTATGACCTGGATTCCGCTAATGCGTAAACATAACACACAGAAATGTAGAAGTTTCCGATATAAATAAGCAAGCATACCGTTCTCTGTTGTGCGTTTAAAATCTTAGAATAGAGCAGAAGAGCAAGCATACATAACGATAAACGCTTAAATGCAAATAAAACGCAAATAATCTCGTTAGAAAATACGAGATCACTTCTAATTTTCAGCGAAACTTCAGAGACGGCCAAATGTTTCAAAACTCAATTTTAGTTAACCTTGGAAGAGCGTGCAATACGCTAGAATTGGTCGGCGAAAATGCCCAATTTGGGCGTTTTATTAGGTAAGTTTTTCAATCATGCTGAAGCACATTCATTGCCGACTTTCTTTGTGTACTCTCTCTTGATTTGGTGATAAAGTTCCATGTTTAGGTGAGTCTAAGACTATTATCCAAACAGCCTTTTGCATTAGACCGAATGTCCAAGGGATCACAACGCGGTAAATACTTGCAAAATTATCTTTTTAGAAGGTATTAATAGACACATAGAGTAGAATCTACACTTGTGAACAGTCGATCGTAATCACTGAAAACCGCGAAATACTCACTGCTTATCAAGGGCGATTTGAAACACAACGAGCATTAACATTAAAAATGACTTTAGCAAATTTAACGAGTGTGAGTTTTCTTTATATGCATAAGATGGCAAGTTTATGATTATACCTTGCCGTGTCGTTCAAATGTTTTGGTCAAATATGAACATGAGCTTATAAAGCATTTTTTCCCTGTGATGCCTCTATCGGTGAACTCAAGCGGAAACATGTTTGCCTTAGCCAGCCATATATCAAACAATATAAACACGGAAAACGTTTAGCCAATGCTTATGAAATCATGGTAGAATCTATATGCAAACTGTGGACTGTTGGTCAACTTCTATACTTGACCTCACACCTAAATCTCAAGGATTATAAGTGCAATTTCACTAAAGGACTATTTCGAAAAGTTTTTCTGCCTTGGATGTTTTGTCTACTCTTTTATGGATTGACACGTCCTGTGAACGTCGAAAACTCAAGTTTGGAAATTTTCTGCTTTGTGAAAAATTGATATTTTAAAATATCGTAATATGAATTTTATCCTTTTTTGGTTTCTTCAATTTGCCCAATTTCGTCCAGTATTATCGTAAAGCTTTCGTAGCTTCCTTTTTGCCGGCCTGCTATTAATTAGTAACCTTCATAAATGTGGGCAATATTCTAGCAATTGGTTCCCAAACCTCCCATACTCTCGAATACACTACCGTTAGGAACGTGAAAAATTAATTCAATTTGGACTCCATATGCTTTCCTGATTTCTTCTGTCTCCAACATGTCACCTTTGGTCTATTATTTGCATTCCAAAAGGAAAGAGTGTTAAGGTGTAGGCGGTTTTAATATAACGGTAAGCTGAGATTTTACCGGGACACAGGAAGGCAGAAGTACCGTCCAACGTTTCACGCTCGTTATTCTATGTTGCACGGCCATATCTACTGGGAATTAAAACTGCTAGTAGCTCGATCTTCCTGTTTGCATTCTCCAGTTTCGTCTTCTTCAGACAGAGAAAACTCCGTGATCTCGCCGAAATGTTTGACGATTCCAAAGGCGGCATCTTCATAAATAAATTCCCTATCTCAAGCAGTCATTTTCTTCATTAAATATGATTTGGGTTTACGGTTCCCAACGGATCCTGCAGCCTTCAGTACTTGATAAAATATTCCAGAGAAAAAGTGTAACGTTAACTGCTCATATTTCCCCAAAATAACATTTTCTCATTCTTCACTGCAAACTTCCATCGTGAATTCAGAAATGGGCTAGAACGACTTATTAAGCATGAATGCAGTTTCATGACTTTAAAATAAAGGGGTCGCAATATAGCCTCTTTGTTCGTACCGAAGAATCTTCTTTCTAAAACTCGGACAAAAGCGACACCTGTACGATCAATGAAAATCGCGATTTTTTCGTTTTAGATAATCAAACTTTGAAGAAGTGCCACGCCTGCGTTGTTTTTAAAAAGATTTGTTTTCAATTAGGCACAATGTAAACAGTCTACTTAAGAAATTTTTGTGAAAATTACAAGACTACCATTAGCATTGCGAAGACAACGGTGTTTTATTTGTCATGATTTGCAAATTAGTCCTGCGCACTTAACATCCCGATAGTAGTGACATGCATGGGAGAATTATAAACAGTTCAGACTTTTTGCGCGACGCACATTATTCGCACATTATTCCAAAATTACGGTCCTTGCATGGTAGGGGTTTTGTCCACTGTTTGGAATTTGTACCGAGCGTCAGACGGAATGTGTGTGTAGAAAACGCATAGAAAAAGGCGACATACCAGGCCATATCTCCACCATGATGCAGTAATGGTGACGGGCATAGTCTGTGGCAGTTGTTTCTTGTTCTGATATCATGCAGGCAGTCATAATCCTGACCACTAAATGGTGTCACAGGCACAGGCATCTGGTATGAGACTTTTCACGTTAGAGTAAATGCCCTATATAAATTAACAGAGACCGATATGCAGCGATGCCATGATAACCTTCATTTCTACACCATTGATGACCAGCCGGTTGGAGTCTGTTCATTAAACATGGCGTCAAAGAGAAAGCGCACTTTTGGCTTAGTGGTTTCACATGGCGATCAGCGATATGGTCAAAAGACGGGCGAATACACAGAGGACAGCTGTCTTCTCCCACCCGCAGATGCCACCTCACCAGGACAGCCGTCGTAATTGACAAGAATTGAAAGGGCAATTAAAAGACCGATTGAATGAACCATAATCCACTGACTTAATCAAATGTAAAAAATTTAAACTTTAAGTCAATGAAAAACTCATTCAATTCGCAGCAAGTAATTTACAGTAGATGTGCTAACTCGTGAAATGTCAAACAAAATTTCGAAATGCGTTCTCGTTTCGAAAAGATAAATTAAGTAGCGTTGTAAAACTAATCATGATGCAGCATAAATCTATAATGATACAGTTACCTCAGGGTGTCGGCTTCCGAAAGAACTTATTTTCGGCTGCATGCAAGATCTACACTCTGCAAAAAAATGACTACTTAAGTAGTTTACAATTTTATCATTGATTTTCGATGCCCTTGAAAATGTAACTATATTTCATGGACAACATGCATAAAAATATTCAATATTTTACATATTCGGTAGAAATTCACGTCTTCTTCCACTTTCATACTCCAAAGTGGAGTGTAATTCGGTTTTAAAAAGGTTTCTAATTGTGAGATTTTTTAACATCGTTAAATGCCCGTTCATGAAACCTCATGTATCGGCATTTAAGAATGTGGCTTGCAAATTTACAATATTGCTCAAATCCACTGCTTAATTTTATGAACGTCATATGGTCTCCTCTTGACACCGTAGATAAATGTATGCAATATTGTTATTTTTACAAGCCACATTCGTAAATGCAGAAACATGACCTTTCATGAACGGCCATTTAACGGGGTTAAAAAATCTCACAATTAGAAACCTTTTTAAAACCGAATTATACTCTTCTTTTGAATATGAAATTGGAAGAAGACGGGATTTTCTACCGAATAAGTAAAGGAATGAATATTTTTATGCATGTTGTCTATGAAATATAATTACATTTTCAAGGGCATCGAAAATCAATGAGAAAATTGCAAACTAGTTAAGTAGTCATTTTTTGCAGAGTGTAGATCTTGTATGCAGCCGAAAATAAGTTCTTTCGGAAGCCGACACCCTGAGGTAACTGTATCATTATAGATTTATGCTGCATCGTGATTAGTTTTACAACACTACTTAATTTATCTTTTCGAAGCGAGAACGGATTTCGAAATTTTGGTTGACATTTCATGAGTTAGCACATCTACTGTAACTGCACACAGTTTGCTTGCGACTTTATTTTGACAAGTAAGGCAAAAGAATATAAAGAGTTTAGCTTGTACACTAAGACTTTTCACGCCTGACCCTGCAAATTCTACCCCATGAATTGCATATTTTATACTTTTAAACATCCTTGTGATCTCTCCCTCCACATTCTAACCACTTTCTAGAAAAGTGGACTTTATTTACTATGCCCGACGTTTCTGTATGAGGTAGGGGTTACTAGACAAGGCTCTTGACAGGTATTTCAAAGTGAGTGGCATTCCTTTTAAAGTACCGTGATTATTGAAAGTTACTAAATTTGCCTTATGCTTGAACACATTAAAGCAAGAAGTATATTGCATTACCATCCTCAAATTCCATGGATAACGAAAAGGTGGGCAAAGTAAACCGTTCTTTCGAATGACGCCTGATTATAGAAGACTTTCCGCTTTCACGATAGAAGCCCAAACTTGTCATTTACTACAGGTTTGGTTGGTGGGAGCCCTGCTTCTTACAGAAACTTAACCACCAAGATTGCATGACCAAATTAATTTTCTTAGGCGAAACGCGACCGTTTGCTTTAATTTGCATCCTTGCGCGCAATATCAGGTACTTGCGAATTTCGCAACTTGTGATTAGCTAGAAACGCTAACTGTCCACTTATCGGCTCATATAAAGCAGACATGTTTTAGGGAGAATGTATGCGCCCAAACGTATTTAACTATTTCTAAATTAAAGCAGTGGCGTGGGCAGAACTCCGTCGTTCAGACCTTTATGTGCAGGTAAATTGAGCGATGTGGCACGCGGAAAATGCGACATTTGTTGTCTTGATACTCTCCATTCTGAACGAGATGGGTTTGTAGATGAAACACATACGTGGATAAAAAAAAAGATGCGATTACGCACTAATCAGGGAAACGGATACAGCAACCGCTCGTAGAGAATGAGGTTCGGAGAGGGAAGTAGGATGCTCTGTTGTACCAGATCTTATCAAAGGCTCGGAAATTTAAGGAAACCTCGTCGAGGGAAGGAGGATAGAAAAGGCGTTCCTGTGAGTCGTGGCGAGGGCGAGTTGGTATGAGCTATCTTAAGGCGTCTGATTGAAGTCAGGACAGTGAGGTCGTCACGAGTAATTTTTAAACGGTATATTGTGCGCATAGGACGTAGTGGATTTGGCCATAAATAACTGTAATGGCCTGCAGACGTTATCTACGAGAACAAACAACAAAAACCCGCCGACAAACTAAGATAAGTAGATGATTCGTTTTCGGGGTATATTTGGAAAATTGGACATAGTTAGGCGCGGATATACTGTATAATCGGTGACATTCACATTTAAAAGCCCACAGGAATCCGTGTGGATACGAAGTACTGGAGGTCGGATTTGAGATTGACACGGATACCGGACGTGACAATGAGCAGCTGCTCGCCCCAAAGAGTGAGGTGGCTTTAAGCCCTATTCGAGACCCTGAATTGCTGTTAAAGACGCTAGACTAGGTCGTTGGATGAGTAACTGTATGTATGTAGGCTATGAAATCTGGATTTAGTAACGCTATGAAGATGTCTATTAATAATAGCGAAAGTGCGATCCCCCGGTGACATATCAAAAGAAAAGGGAGCGTTCACCGGGAGAGGTTTATTGGGGGTCTGACGTTTCGAGTAGTTGTTTAGTTCACCCATCTTCAGAGGCTGGAAAGTCATGCGCAAAGCTCTCCTTATATGGCACACTTTCTATGATGCGTGGTCCGCCAATGGCGCCTGTGTGGCTGCATCCGACCCGCATGGCAGCGTGACGTGAATCGCCCCCGCCCTCGTTGGCCGCGGAGGTAGTTATGTAACGGCCCTTAAACTGACCAGGGTTGTTTGAATGTTGTGACACTTCTGGAGCGCGGATCCAGGATGAAGATGATACGGCTGCGTATCGGCGAATATAATCGGTGTTCTGTCCTCTCCCCTCTCCCGCCGTTACAGTCGTTATCCTACCCTATCTCCCGCTCTACTTCGGCACTTTCCACGGCCCCACCCACAGTTGCCGACAGCGCTGTATTCCCCACCGGTCACCCAGCTGGTATGTTGGTATCGCCTCTTCATCCAGACGAATAATCATATCTGCTGTAATTCGCATCCCTCTATTGTATCATTTAACATTTCGCTATGCATCCATTGTGTTGCTCTTACTACATGTGTCCGCCCCATTCGACTTCTTCTGCTGTCAGCTTAAATGAGTAGTCTGCCCCGTTTAGCAAATCTCTTCAGATCAAATTAGCCAGGAATCATATCCAGTGCTCCACGTTACCCCGTGTGTACTTCCCTTAATGTCTTCCGCCGCTACAAGTTGACAGCACTGATTGTTTCGCGCTAAGATGGTGCGTAAAGTCAGACAGTGCAGGCTATTTGATATGGTGGTTAACAGAGCAGTCGATAGACATCCAGGCGTCTTGCACCTGTTTGCCCCGGCCCACAGTCTCAACGGCCTCAAAGTTGAAGATGTGTCCCATCTGTGGGGCGTGGGTTGTTGCCTCCGACGTTGGGTCCAACATTCGCTTGGCCAACTTATGTTCGTGCATTCGAGTTTGTAGCCGTCGACCGGTCTCCTCAATGTAGTCGCACTTCCCGCAGTTGTACTGAAGTCGGTAGACAACAGCCGACATCTCCTCCTTAGGGATCGGGTCTTTAGGCCGCATCACTTGCCCGCGGACTGTGGAGTCGGGTCTGTGGGCAACACCTATTTCGAGCGGCGCGAGCGATCTAGCCACGGCTTCGGAGACCCCTTTCATGTACGGAATGCTACGCCACAATTTTAGCTACATTCTTCATTCCACTTTCTTGGTTGCCTTCGGTTCCGTCCAACGAATGATCACCGATAGACATTAGCTCTGAAGAGTCCCAGGCGGCTTGCGTGCTGCAACGAATTTCTACTCGTAGGTATAGCGTGCGTACAGAGCTTCATTTATGTTTCAGTGAGTGTTTGCTGTTGTAACTGAGCATTTGCAGCTTGTTCGTCGGTTTTCCGTAGACCGACGTCGCTAGTTTGCCGATTGGTTGGCGACAGACGAAACCATCCAAGAATGGAAGTTTGTCCTCCAATTCCTCTTCCATCGTCAACTGGAGAACGCGCGTGATTGAGTTCAGCAGCTCTTCATAGTAGTTATTTATTATACTGATCGATGATTACAAAAGTATCATCAACGTAACGCGCCCAAACCTTGGGTTTGTTCTCCTCGAACAGTCACTCCTCGTCTCGGCAGTGAGCCCGGAGATTGGTAAACCCATATGAGTGCCCTTAATTTGCTCATATATGATCCTTTCGAAGGTAAACAGTGTCCTGAGGCAACGCCTCATGAATTCTATGAGATCCTGAACTGTGGGTTGGTCATCACCCTAGTCGTAATTTTGACGTTGCAGATCACTAAGCGTCTCGACCGCAGGGGCCTGTGGCCTGAGTGAGACGACATCAAACGGCACCATTCTCTCATTCGGTTCGATCGTGACCGCCGATCGTGATGGGTGCTTTATTGTTTGGTAGACCACGATTAGGAATACTTGCTTCCGAAATAGCCAATTTGCAAACCCGTATACGGGTATTCCTCGGAGTGGGACGATTGGTTGGAAAGAACATCTAGTTGAGGCGCCTTTGGAAGACCGTAGAGTCTCGCAATCGTTGTTTCTGTGGGCTTTACTATATACTAGTCTTTGACGGTGATGACCTTGTTCTTCATTAATCGAGCCAGACTGGCGGCGTCGCTGACTCTGTAGGTCTCACGATCGTTGAGGATCATGAGGGCTCACATCGCTTTAAACTTCAGGACGCTTGTTGTACGCCGATGTGTTGAATTGACCGCCACCACATTGGAGACGAAAAGATGCGTTAACAGATCGGAAAAGGCCATCGCACTACAGACCACACAATCTTAGGAGGCAGAATCAAAGTTACTACACAACCTCTCGTCGAAACATCTTACTATGGCCTTAACAAAAGTCCCGCAGCGTTGGTCCCGTCTTAAGATAACTGACGCCGACCTGTTCGCTTTCATTGCCTCTTTCGAATCGGTGCCACGTCAAACCGTCGCCATAGATGAGGCAAAGGACGTCCTTCGACACCCAATCTTCTCATTTCTCATGCCGCATCGACAAACCCATTCGCTGCACGAGATGAACAAAAAGCCCTATGGGAGTTAAAAGCGGACATCGAAATAGGTATTCCGCCTGCTGACAGAGACCGATCAACCGTTATCCTCGACAAGGTAGATTACCAAAACAAAGAGCGTATGCACCTCAGCGATCGGGAGACCTACAGAGTCAGCGGCGCCGCCAGTCTTGAGTCCCTACCGCGAAAGGTAACAGACTTCTGACTCGATTAAAGAAGAACAAGATCATCAACGTCAAAGAGTGGTATATGACAAAGTCCACAGAAGCATTAATTAATTTTATTCGCCATGAAAGCAGGGGTGAACCGAAGAGATAATTTATAAACGAGAAAGAAAAATAAAAAACTCTCACGGATGGAAGCGAATATGCGAATCCCAGGTTCTTGTTGTAAAGAAGATGAAGACCCGATCTCTGGGACAGTGGGTTTATTAGTCTGAGCTTTCGGTCTCGTACAGGAGGCCATCGTCAGAGACTGTGAGAAGGCAACATCAAATGAGTGGTTTTTGTAGTCACGCCATGAAGGGGGGGGGAGATATGAGTGCAGAGGGTGGTATTCGCGATAATTTGCGTCCCACGCCGTCTCACGGTGGCGTGACTGCGTGCACCCTTGGCTGGAAATTGGGTCTCGCCCCTTGGCCGCGGGAACGGAGCGCGTGATAGCAGGGGGGTATATCAACGTGCCTGTTGATAGCGTTGGTGTCAGACACCCAGGCCTCTAACAGTTCTCGTCCTGTCTTATTGCTGGCCCGCGCAACTATCCGCGTGCTCGCAAAGTTGAATTCGTGGCTTTCCTCCAGGGTGTGAGTGGCGACCTGAGACAACGGGTCGCCTCTCCGGACCGCCCGTTTGTGCTCCGTTATTCGTGAGCTAAGTCGTCGTCCGGTTTGTGCAGTGTAGTGGCGAGGGCAGTCCCGACATGGGATCTGATAGACGACGCCCGATTGTTCATCCACGTCTAGGCGATCCTTCACTTGCATGATTTTGCTGCGCATGGTCGCTGTCGGACGGTGAGCGATACCCACGCTGAGCTCTCCAGCGATACGTTCCATCGCTTCGGATACGTTCTTTATATATGGCAGAAGGTGCCAGAGTGTTGGTGGCTCTCCTCCGTTTCTTCGCCGTGGGCGCGTGCGGAGGCAGCGGCTGACGAAGCTGTTCGGGTATCCATTCCTTGCCAGTTGGTCCCGAAGATGCCGAAGTTCTCGTACTCGTCCCTCTGGTTCACAGCAGTGCGTTTTTACCCTCTGGAAGAGTGTCCTAACACAGCTGCGTTTATGCGCCATTGGGTGGTTGCTGTGGTAGTTGACAGCTTTTAAAGAAAATATCAATCAGTGCTCAATAAAATATCAATATTAATAAAAGATGCATATGATATAATTTCGCGCCATATACTGAAACGCCTGACCAAGGAAATCTATTCTGTGATTGTCAAACATCCCTAGTGATTTCTTTGGGGATAACGGACCCAAAAAATATGCAGTGCGTCGACGCGTCCTGCCGTTGGCAAAAGCCGACTTACCTTTTGATGGGGGAAGTCCAAAACCATCTGAAAAAGCTCTACACTTACAAGAGTCAAGGGCGCACTTATGGAACCTTTTCTGTATACCAATCGTGGTTTCTGCCTTTAATATTTGACCTGCATGTAAAATATCATGAGGTGTATCTGTTTATTGGCATAGCTTGGAATTTTCGCCATATACCAGCCCTAATGCTGCTCAATTTAAATTCCAAATTTAACTGTAGTCAGCAAAAATACCCGGTACTGACGGCCAAAATGAGTATTTCTCAGGGAAAAAAGTTTTTGCCCATACTGATACTTTCATAAGGATAATCGGCTGCGCTATAAAACCCGCATGCCTAACTTTAAAAATTCATGTTAAAACAATTTACTCTGACCATTTTTTAAATATTGTCGGCATTTCCTTAGCTGTTTTTAGAGGAAATCGAAGTTCGTTTTCTGAATTTTTTAATACAAGTTGTCAACAAATATATTATGGGCTCAACAGCTAGATGAATATCGTCGTATTCACCGCATGTTTTTGGTGTGTTGTACAGTAGGTTTTGTAACTCACGAAAGGTATCGAAATTTACGAATGATTGACAATCATTCGCAAACCGGCACTAATGCACGCATCTAATATCCATGTAAATTAAGCACAACTTAAAGAGAATTAGAAACGTAAAAGAAATATTATATACAGTGTTTCGTTGTTTCGGAATGCCGATCATTAGAAAAACACAAAACCCCAAAAAAGTCTAAAATGATATTAATTTGCAGAACGTAGTTTGTAGATTACGGAATGTTTGCTTATGTAAAAACTGATTAAATATGGAAGCACAAATAAAATAACTTTCGCAAAGAGTATTTTAGCTAATTAAGCATTTAAATGTCCTTTAGGAATTCGTGACATCGCAGGTATGGTGATTTGCCAGCAGCCTACAGTCTAAGTATAGATTCCATAGCAGTCTCCGAGGATTCATGGTATTCTGAGCTCCTTTTAGTCGCTTGAGATGTGGTTCAACAAGAGAAACAGGATCGTGCTTGATTTCACCATTAATGACGTTGTAGATACAAAGCCATTCATGAAATCGCATATTGCCTTTTCGATCTGTGACTAATAAATTTAACCGAAATTGACAAGCATAACACTTTGTGTTTATAAAGAGAACTTTCCTTCCGCTAAACTAATTTGCAAGTTTCATTTGTTCTGATCCACGCTGAGGTTCAAATTGGTCTTGAAATTTCAGTGAATACTTCATTATTTGCAGTGTTTTCTCCGATCGTCCGTAAAGACAGACTCTATATCATGCATCTGTTAAAAACCTTAAAATAACAGACTTCTTGAAGTAATAAATGGTTGGGCGTTCTTTTTGTATGGAAGGCCGTTTGGGTCACATCTATGGTGTCACGTTAATACGGAAAACTCATAATCGAGTAAAATGAAAGTCCGCGACGAAATTCAATAACGAATATGATTTTAATCAATTAGGAAACTTTTTATAATATGTTAACTCTTTAATACTGCACTCCTTTGGCAGACATCTGTTTCTGTGCACTTTTGCACGGTTAAAAGAAGAAAAAATTAGCGTATTGGCCGTTTCGTTCAAGGCGCTTAACAATACTAATATGCTTCTACCGTAAGCGTAAGAGCAGGCCTCTCTCCCGCCTTGCTTTTAGATTGTACCTCTATTGTCAGTAAGTAAACAATTAAACAATGCCTTCCTCTTTAGGCTGCTGCCATTTGCACTGTTTTGTTTGCTTTTAGGCCTCGTTTGACGGTTGTGAATGCACGGCTGAGTGCCGAAATCAATATGGATATTTTTCTGAAACTGTTAACGTTTTTCTGGTACCTTTCTGAATAAGGTATGTGCTGAAGATAGACTGCCTGAACAGCAAAGTTTCCTGTGCTCACATCTGGAAATAACTATTCGGTGCTTGTCAGTTCTATGAAAACAAGAAGAATACCCCATGCGGCAAAATAATTTCAGCCCATTTAAACGAAGAGTTGCCTGTGTGCGTCATTTATGCACTTCAGCACACCAAATCTCACAGATTTGCTTACATTATTTGTAAAAATCGATAAAACATCTGGTACTCTTAAAATAGCCTTTGTTTAGCAAGTGGATTCCAACGGTTTTCTTTGGACAAAAATCGATTTCCATGTTGGGCAAGCAATTTTATGTAAACCTCACGAGAGTACATTATTCTCCCTTCAATGAAAAACACTGTTTAATTCCGCACCAAAGTCAAGGACAGTTATTAGCAAAGGAAATTACCTAAATATATAGCAATGTCTTTTTCGCTCAAATTTATGAACATTTAGCATTATAAAATTAAATAAACATGATTTCTTCCCAGGAAAAGGGAAGTTCCATGAAAATACTGAATAATTTAACAAAATTCGCAACGTTAACATAGTCCGACTATTCTCATATTAGTTTCCATCATCAGGGTTCATGAGATAAGTCATGGACTCTACAGACAACGTGAAAAACGCAAGTACATAAGTAATCTTTCAGTGGTGATAAGCATCAATTTCCTGTTTAATGTGGTACTGAAACTTGTTGGCACGTCATAAAGCGCCAGTTGAGTGTGTCGAAAAAAGTAAGCGTGTTTTCTTGGATGTGCTTTATAAACATAACAGCACTTTTTAGTAGACTGGTTAGCGAGCTTACGTTTCATTTCAACAAATCCTTGTTAGGCCGGTACGTTTATATGGCATGACATGTTTTGCTTGATTCCGACCCCATATAAATGTACCGGCCTAACAAGAATTTATCAAAAACAAACGTATACACGCAGACTAATCTTGTAAATACTGCCCTGGGGAGTTTTGAGGTTCTAATAGTAATTTGTTTCTGACGAAGCATGCAGACAAATTTGCATAACTTAGCAATAAATAAATGAGAAGTTTTGGCAGTATGCGTACACATCAACAAGATTATTTTGAACACTATTGACTTTTGTCTGTTTTTGTTGGAAAGACTGTAAACTTACTCATTGCTTAATAAAGTGACCCCGTATTTTAAGATATCGGCACGACAGTGAAGCAAAAACTTGGAATTTCTTATCCTACTGTAAAGCCAACCCGGACTTTAGACAACGGACTTTTGGTTAGTCAAACATGAATGCGCATACCAAAGAGAAACTTTGCACAATTTTACATGACTTTTGAGGATGATTTTTCCTACAAATGACAGTTTTCATATGACATTAATAAGACTATCTTCTTTAAGGTATAGTTATGAAATTGATAGAGACATTTTGTGGTCACTTACTGAAATTTGTGCAAAAACTATTATCTAGGCCTCGGTTTTCATGCTGAAAATAATTTGGTTCTAAATGAAAACACGATTTGTCGAAAACTCACGACTAGTCTGTTTGTTGTTCTTTATTCAAAGTTATTTGCGTATTAAGTTCCTCTTTGCTTTAGATATAAAAACCCTGGTTATTTTTACTTTCAGAATACCGTATAATAAGCCAAGCGTCCGTGAGAAAAACCCACACAAATATTGTATTGTGCCAAATAAGTTTGTGTTTTCACCGTAAGAATGATCTTTCTGTAATTGTGGTGAAAATTTAATTTTTCCAGCTGTACAGGTTGCAGGCAAACGCATTGAAACCTTCTTAGAAGAACTTTTGGTAACGAGTGATGTATGCAATTACGTTCGCCATGATTAACGTACCCGGAGATGAATTTGATGATTAAATACCTTTAGTGATCTGCCACTTTTCCAAACGTTGGAAAATACATATATAGAAACACCGATAAACTAGTATCGTCAGTTGCAAAGACTTGAGCGAAGTGTGTGAGCAAAGCCTACAGCGTCTGAAGGTGAATAATGACGTTCTTTTAAGTGTCAGAAATGATGAGGTAGCTTCTAACTGCGTCAGGAGGATCACGATGGTTTTATAATACACAAAAACAAAGGTCAGTCATCGGCACCCTAAGCCAAGACGCGATGTTCGCATTACGCCCTGTTATTATAATACGCCAGAGCTGGCAGACCGCGAAGCGTCCGTCATAAAAATCTGAACATGCACATGAACCACGGTACCTCAAAGTCCGAGGTTGCTGCACTATTGGTTGATGAAAATGGGTGGGCTAAATGCCGGCATTTCGCACTGCTCTATCTGTGGGTATATGTGCTTCATTAGGAAGCCACTCATGCCGAATCAGCTAATTCGATACGACGGGTATCTTCTTGCTTAGAATTTACATCACGTCTAGCAGAAGGCAGATTCCATTCAATGAGAACACGGCAAGATTCCCTAACTTGTAGACTTGTTTTTATTTTTTATTTCGGATTTGAAAGCCTTATTCGGGAAGCACGTCCCGAATTCCCCCGCATCCGCACAATCGTCAACCTAGGGGTTTACGTTTGCGATGACAGCATTATCAGTCATTTCATGTGAACGGACAGCATACATTATAGACCCTTTGGGTAAATGGATACAAATTTTGCTATCTTTCAATTTCTTCATGCAGTCCAAATTATTTTCCAAAACCGCTTTGTTCATCATAGTGTCCCGTCAGTATTTAAAGAATATGCCTTATGATATGGCATCTATCCGGGCGCCAAATATACCTATTTTGCACGCATAGTGTACGGACATATTTTAAGGCTAAAATATCCTCAGTTTATTTTCAACCCGGATGTATGTATAGACAGCACTGCTTAAAGTGCACAGTGGACTATAAAAAGCGCACCTTGATTACCCACATTAATGACCGGAAAACATTAAAAAGGAGCCATTTCTTGTAAGCGGAAATGCGGTACACAATGCTTTTGCATTGTAATGCTTAATGTAATATATCCAAAAACACATCGCTGTTTGTTCTGTCTTGGATTTTATCTTCCTCACACAAGGCTCTACTTTACATAGGTCAAACAAAGACTTTAAGCAATCGAAAAAATGCAAACACAAATAAATATATAAAAAACCACACGTGTTCAATATTTAGAAACCTACCAACCGAGTTATGAGATTTATGTGCTCACAGCGAAAAAGATGCCCGTTAATTCTATGGGCGTCGCGTATTACAGGGTGCTCATCACGGTAGGTGTCTGAGAGCATGCCTGGACACATGAGGTCAAAGACGGTGGGAGCTTGTACTCATTCCTGCTTCACTACATTAGTCATTGCAAATTCTTCGCATTTTGCGCCGTTGCTATTGACGCGCACCATCAGCCCATCGTGAAACCGACGTATCAAGAACGTGAATTGTCCAACCTAGCCGAAGTTCTGCATAATTTCCACCGGTCTATTGTGACTCATCGTCTCGAGGGTTTTCGCCAAGTGCAGGACGATAGTATAGAGGGGCGTTCGCATTTTCTGGCACTTCCCCTGTAGCTGGCGAGCAGCAAAGACCATGTTGGTGATCCCGCGGTGTCAGTGGAAGTCACATTGGCTCTCCGGCAGTAATCCTTGCTCTAGCTCACCGTTGAATCGATTGAGGAGTATGCGAGCACGGGTCTTCCCGGTGATGTTGACTAACGAGATGCCTCTGTGATTGTCACGGAGTTGCCGGTGCCCTTTCCGTTTATAGACGTAAATGATGATTGCGTCTTTGAAGCCCTGACTAACCTGAACTTATCGCCACAACTGCGCGAAAGCGCCGTTAGTTGGTCCATCATACAGTGGCAGCCGTGCTTGTAAATTTCAGGTGGGATTAAACTGGAGCCTGGTGGTTTCCCCTTAGAGTGCTGTTGCACATCGCGAGGGATTTTTGAGAGAGAAGGCAAGAGGTGGCGATCGGTGTTAATGTCCACTTGGGGATCTGATCATTGGCGACGTCGATTATTTTGGAAAGACGGTTGAGAACGTTTCTGAATTGCTCGGCCCAACGTTTTAGAATCTGCGACCTCTGCGTCAGAAGCGCTGATCCATCAGAGTTAAGGAGTTGTGCAGTTCCTTTCGTTGGGTGACCGAAAACCACCTTGATAGCGTCGAAGACGTTCATCTTTTCATTGCGGTCTGTATACCCTGGGTATCCTCTGTCTTGCATCTCAGGTGTCCTGAATTTTGGCAATCGTTGGTGGGCAATGCGGTGACATTGGTAGCAGGCCGCTTTGTCTGCATTGGTGTCAAAGTTGACTCTATGAAGCCTATTCTTTTAGACGAGCAGGTTGTTGATGACTACCTCGTTGTCGTCGAACCAGTCCCGGTGCTGGCAACGTGCGCGTCCGAGGACACTCATGGCGGTCAAATGGTTGGCGTCCCGCAGTTGGCGGCATCGGGTCTCCTCGTAGGCGTTTTCGTCTGGAGCTAGAATTTCTTCCAGCCACTGGGTTAGTTAACTGCTGAAATGCAAAAGGTGAGCCAGCAAAGAAAATAATGCGGTGTTCAGCTTGCTTGGTATGATGATTTTTCGATGGCGGACATCCGAGTCGTCAATCGTAGCAATCTAATCACGGATGTTTGATGTCGGTCTGATGATTACTACAACTGACGACTCGGATGTTTGCCATCGAAAAATCATCACACCAAGTGCGACAATCCCTGATGAAGGGGGGAGCTGTGAATGTTCATAGCTATGCGGTGGCGTGGCAACTGCATACTATAAATATTGCAGCCCCTCGTGCATGAACGACCCGTATCTGTTGCTGTCTCTGATAATGAGCCTATGCGCGAATCAGAGACGTTAGGCGAATAATGCTCTTCTTCCAGTGACCGTGTATCCTAATTTATGACTGCTTTCCGCGACTTGATTCCCCACTTATGTTGGCAAATTTGAAGTTCATTAAAACTTGGTTCAGACCATTCGTGAGGGCATGTGTTGCATGAGGGACAATAAATCCCTTAGCCGGTCCGATTCAATCTTCGTTTGTCTACGTTAGAGAAAGTAAATGACAGCGATGAAGCACCTACTGCAATAGCCAAAAATTCAAGCACCGCCTAAGTTGTGACCGTCAAACTTGATAGTATGGGCCAAAATGATGCTGTTTGCTAGCCAAAACTGAGGAGCCGTTACGCAGGCATCAACGTGTACACCAAATAGACAATTCATATGAGAATGACTACCTCTATGGTTAAATAACTAATGGCTGGACCCGCATGACGCGCCTTAGTTGGTCATTAAGGTCAGCAGAATTTGGTTCCCTGCTAATTAATTCAGTCATTGGCATGGAACGTCAGATAAAAGTTTTCGGAGAATCAACCTTTCTTTGATAGTTTTAGTAGAAGGAATTCGTACAGACTGGTTAATGAAGGAACTGTTAGGTCGAATTAAAACCTCGAGCAACAATTTATTCAAATGCAACGCAGAAGTTTCGGCTTGGGTTCAATACTTCTCTGAAATCGGCATTTACGATAGCTCCGATAATTTTCCTGTCTCATACGTATTAAATTTGAAGGACGTCGTAAAGGTTATCGCTCTTTTCAGACAGTTTTGTTATGTTTTTAACTTAAATAGACGCCAAGCATTTACGCGCCCCTTACCGGTGCTTGATATTCTTACTGGAATAACAAACATCGACTTTTTCTTTTAACGGATGAAATATACAAGAAAATAAATCAGTATACTATTTTTGCCTATGCTATTCAACAGTTCCAAAAATTTCCGAACAAATTTCCAAAGTGCCTAACGAACTGCATGTTCTTTCTGCCTATTTCGTCATCGTGACAAGTTATAATCCGTCTCAAAGTCAGCGTGCACATTTTGAAAATCCATTACCTAATTATATTTTGTGATGTTATGATAATTTATTAGCTCTCATCTGGCAAATAAACATTCCGCTTTTACACAAGGATGTGTCTCTCCAATTTTCCTCCGGTTTAGCAAATCCCACGATATAAAAGAGCAAAGTTGGAATTGCACATAATCCTTATTGTCACCAACGACCATATCAATATTAAAGGTTTTCAACCGGATCTTCCGAATTCCGTATTTTTGTCGATTTTTATGCCTACCGAACAACCAGTGCATACTCACTTTTTGCACAAATACTCCATACTTCCTAATTTTATGAGAGGTGACAACGCAATTTGTGCAAATCGCAATGTCTCTTTTCTCTAAGGCAAGTGATGTTGATGCGTTATAACATGCATTATGCAAAGTGGTTAGCTCACATTCAAAGAAAAGCCAAAAAATAGTCACAGCTGCCATTCTACAAGAGCGCTTGGTTTCATATCATCTGCACTCTCGTCACTCATAGACTGAGATAGAAACTTTTCGCAATTAGGACCGGTTCCATTAATCTGTTGCTCAGTTAAATAAATAAAAATATAAATTCATGAGGACAAATCAGAATATCATTTCAGGACTTGCGAGTAGATGACAACATGTACATATGGCTGCTCACTAGTTACTTCTTTCTGAGAAGTTTTATCGGTTTTAGAAAGAGACGCCGTTTTTGTGGGAGGAATGACATTCGCGTCTTTGCTTGTTTATTCATGATGAACCCATACTTGTTTACGTAACTTATTTTCACCATATGAAGACGACGATACGTCTCATGGTCTGTCCTTTAAATGGATAACGTTTTCCTGAATTCTGACCGAGTACCACTGGAGTAAGTGCTTCATGAGGAAACCAGGGACAACAAAGTAAATCTTGGAAATTTTTGATGATAAAGGTAGTAGGAAACTTGATGCACAGACTTGTCAGTTATGACGTTTGCAGGTTCGCATGCTAAGCACTATTTATTTTAAAAAAATAATTTTCAACTGAAGTTCAGCTATGCCTAAAACAGTAATTCTAATACCTAATCCATGAAAGCAACCCAAACTTGAGAGCAAAGGGAGAGCAAAATGATCTATCTGGCCCGACCCATCTTACACAGTGCAGCTGCTACTTCTCACGCGCCGAGTTCCGCCGTCTCCATAATAAATTTATGCATGTTCGACGTTCAGGTGAGTGAACCGCTGAACAAGTAGACGTAAGTCAGACATTTATTTTGCATATCCTGCCTAATATGACTTAGAAACGCAAGACAATTCTGATTTTAAGTCCTTCATGCTCATTCTTGGGTCCACTGTATACTTCCTTTTTCATGAAAGGCAATGATGAATAGTGAAATGGTCATTTTGGGACGCCTAAAATGTTTTGCATTTCGCCTTGTCGCTTAACCCGTTTCGAAATTATCTCTATCTAGAATACGCTTACAAATATGAGAAGACATCAGCGTGGACTATTAGTAAGTTAATTGTTTATACTAATAACTGGCCTAAACAAAGTCTGTACATCAGTGTGTGTTGCCAAACAATCCTAACCGAAAATGCAAACCAAACCAAGTTCTGCCTACTTTGAATGCATATTTATTTTGCCTGTCTTAAGTACAGCACGCTGGTTTGAAGTATACGCATTTCCAATCCTGATAATTTAAATTTGTATCTGTGCACTTTCGTGAACGTATCCCTGTTAACCAAGCACTTGCAAATACTGCAATGGAAACAGTAAAAAGGCCACTGACCGGCACTTATTTTACATAACGCGCATATGGCAGGATACATTTCGTGCCGTCTTGTTTTTGCTACTAAGAAATTCAAAAGTGGAGGTGGCGCAGTGTTAATTGTTTCAGTAATATTTTAATGCATATCTGGTTGCCCATTGGATATTCATTATCATAAATCAAAGTTGAAAAGTAGGCAAACGTCACGCAAATACGTCCGACACTAATCGGCGGTTAAAAGATCAAAAATTTCTAGGGAGGTAGATAGGTCGACCTAACGTTCCAATTATGGGCCGTGATTTTACTTTAAAAATGGCGTGGCTGTTTTGCCAGAAAGAAAACTTATAAGAGCACTTGTTGAAGATGTTACAGATCAAAGGATGCGTTCCAATTAATCAAGAGCATATTCGTCTCAGATCTTTGCTGTGGACGTTTAGATTTTGCCGGTAATTAGGTTTCATGTTTGGAAAGGGTACAAATATCACTCAAACGTCCACTTGTATGAAAACGAACCACCAATAAATTACTACATCGACAGAGGTTTTTATGAAATATTTTATTTTTAAGGTTTCGATAAACATGAACCACGGAACTTGTTATTTTAGGCAGTCGGATGTAAAAACTGAAAACTGGGAAGTATTTACTGATATTTCAAAAGCACGCCTTAACTTAGCAAATCAAACCGTCATCAAAAATGCACAGTAATATTGCTGAGATGTTCTTCTTCAACAGAGAAAAAGGGTTGGCTTGCGAGTTGATTTGGGAATCTTATTATAATTTATTTATCGCTGACAGGGTCCTCGGCGTAGGCCGTTATTGAAATTTTACTTCCTCTGAGTCTCTTTCGTAAAAATCGCAAAACTGCCTTTCGCTTTAATTAAACGCATTCCGAACAATACGAAAAACGAAAAATTGGATCGAATTCTTACAGCAAGCTTTCGAACCACATGACCCAACAATACGCAAGTAACTATATGCCATGCTTCACGCAACTCCAGTTTTTGGAGCGTGTTGACTGCAGATGTGTGTAAGTTGCACTAATATACTCATACCGTTTTTATCCTTTTGTCGTCGTACATGTGGTCTCATTTAATTTTGCAACCTGAATTTACTCATTAGACAAAAGTAGTACGTTATTGCATTTTCGAATGTGTCAAGAAAATATCCATTTCAAAACCACCAAATAGCCCTTCAAATATTTCCTTTGGTTTTCGAATAACTGATGGTCATGAACTGTCAGCTTTTTTATTTAATTATTTTTCTGAGTTGCGGTTGTTTGGATACTTTTTTAACTAAGGCATATGTCATGGCCTTGATCACCTAATGAAAAAGACAAATCCACCAAAACCAGCTACGAAACGGGACTTGCTATCGCTGTCAGCACACTGGAATGCCAAAATATTTTCTCACAGTGTTATAAGCTATTTCGTCCTTAGTCCGCAGCCGTCTGTATTTCGCATTTATTTAAAACAACCGGAGCCTAGGTGTCAGTTAATTCCCTTGTCTTCAGTCACATTCCGTGCTCTAAAATGCTGCTGACATTACATTTTTACGTTAATCCTCAACGTTCAATAGCCGCGGCTAACAGCCCTGATTGCCAAACATATGGAGAGTGGCCCTGGTTTCAATGACCTCGCCAACTAGTCAAATAGCCAATATATTTAAGCCAAAGTAGAAAAACTTCCGAATCACGTATAGTACCAGTAACATATTCCAACTTAGGAGCTCACGAGCTACAAGGGGCCGAAACCAATTTTTATCGACAGAAATATAACAGAAGGACAGAAGGCAAGAACATTCATTTACTGCCCACTTTCGTTCAGTATTCAAACTTGCATTACAGTACTGTTCGCCGAGTACGTCCTTGCCGGCAGAACCGAACATGTGAATTCGTTAAAGCAGTTCAGAAGAACACAAGATCGCGTAAGCGAGGACGTTATTGGCTAAGCGTTTCGGATTCTCCTTCGACCACATCACTCGAGACAGTGACAGAAAAGATTAGTAGAAGCTCAAGAAGTGTAGTATTTATAGGACGCAGTGGTGTGACATCCACATGCCTAAAATAATTAACAGCAGCCTCTTCATCGTTGGGTGTCGTATTTTATGAGGCGACCATATGTCGGTTCATACCCGAAGCGGCAATGGTCGCGATTTCATCACCGGTGTCGACTCTTGGCTGACGATCACCCCGTCATTTCGCTCATTGACCGAAACCGTTGGCTGCTCGCGCTCTCCTCGTGTATTTACTAATTTTGCTCAGGCAAAATAACAGCACAGATTATGGAAGCGGAAGGTCATTTTTCTTGTTAAGTGAAGTCGGGTCGACGAACTATAACCCAAGCAGTTTGTGGCTGACGCGATTGTGACTTCTTGGAAGAATCATGGCGACGTCAAGCGCAGACATCTGGCCGAGTCTCGTCAAATAAGTCGCTATCTGAGAGCTATTGTCTTTCCTTCTCTCTGCTGCTTGTTCGGCTATTCGTTCTCGTTGTGGTCTTCCAGTTTTACCGACGTATTAGCTTTG
>CACRXP010000247.1:707712-761715 GCA_902702965.1 Spirometra erinaceieuropaei | reverse complement strand
TTTGCAGTTGCGCTCAAGAAACGGTCTAAGGGATGGAAACTGAGTGTCAGAAAACCACCTCTTTGAGGCGCAATTGATTGGTTTACCCACCCTCCCCCCTCCAATTTATATTATTTGCTCTACTGACTAAACTACTGGCGACGCGCTGCTGGTTGCGCCCAGTAATAAAAAGAATCGTAGTTTATTTAAAACATGCATACACAGCAGAATTTATCTAAAACAACAAATTTTGTGACTGCTTATCAACAGCAATCTGTCGCCGCATAACAGAGATAGAGAGTTAGAAATCCATAGAGAGTTGCATTTCAAAAGACAAAATCAATACAAAACAGCAACGTCATCGTTTACTGCAACCAGAATAAGAATAAAACGGTAAATTAAAGGGATGTGTAAATCAACCGGCTGAGATTTGCCAGGGCAAGCTCAGGTTGATCACATGGTGAATCTATTTGAATGGGTCGGGTTTCGCCCGCCGTATGCAGACTGCCTCCAAATAGCGCAACGCCTAGGTTGTTCATGCCAGAAATAACATTCGAAATTGTGCTTCAGGGTCAACGAAGTGACTGATATCTAGGAGGTGCTTCGTGAAAAAAGAACGATAAATTTGAAAGTACTGCTTTAGAAGCCAATTAGGCAGGTTCTAAACTGAATTGGCTGCCAATTGCCTTCGCGTTTGTATGGTGTACTTGGATCCAAAAGCACATGCGAATTCAATACAATTTGTGCTTACGAACTGATGACCCATTGCTGGCCTTGTCTAACAATAAAAAATAGTAGTTTAAAATACTTTGGCACAGTTCCCTGTTTGCTCAAAGGATAAACCACCTGGAGCGATTTCAAGAAGACAGTAGTTCGAATGTGTTTCAAAGCGAATGTCCTTCCTGGCTGTCTGTGCTCGCTTTCCTACAGTCAGGACTATCAAAAATATTTTCGCCCATTAAAGTGTATTTTTTGTTAATGGGTCAGAAGAAAACACAACTTTTCGTCTCCATAATAAATGCTTTTGGGAGCACGGATTGAAGGTTTAGGGGATGAAATTCGCGGTACAGCTTTTTTTCATCTTTGGTAGCCTGCCAATCGTAATAACTTAGGACTGCAAGACAGGGAAAGTGCATACAATGAAGTGGATCAGAACTACAAGCATGCGCCATTACTATTGAAAACATCCAGCAGATTTTAGATGCCGCATGTTACGAAACGGTAAATCATCGGAAGTGCGCTGTACGTCTCTGCCAACTTGAAAACCGACTTTTTGGGCCGACAGAAATGCCCAGTCAAGATTGTAGTGATCTGGTATGTGGAGGAACCTTAAACATTAAAAGGCATCACAAGTAGGCAGCTTATTGACAAATTAGAAATGTCGAAAACGCAAAATGAATGCTGAAATAAAACAGTTGATTTTCAGAAGTAAGTTATGAAAAATCGCATAAACAACAAATGAAAAACAACTAAACATGCAAAGTAAAATTGGGAAACGTTTAATACACTGCTCTGGTTAGAGAATATGACGCAATCTAATGAATACGGAGGATTTTTAAAACTCTATGCAAGATTATGAGTAAAAAGTTCGAAAACAGGTTAGTCAGCAAGCATGTAATTCTCTTCAATTTGTTTGGTAATGTTCGCATGGATACCAGATGTTTTAAGGTTGGGTGCAGAGAAGCCGGTCGCGCAGTCTACCAAAACATCGAAAACGCAAAATTACTTATAAGGTTTTTTTGAATGAGTGCTATTTTCCCCCTCAAGCTTGTTCTTTCGGCCACAATGATGGCGGCAACCGTTAAGGCCTGTAGACCTGTTGCTGTTTTCGTCGTTTGTTAACCGCCAAAAACCAGTGATCCATTGTTTTCTGACAAAATGTGCGTGACTGTGGAATTTCAAATACATCTGCCTTTTCTCTTTTTAAGCGAAGAGATAAAACCGGAAATTTTCATTGTGCTTGATCTTAACTAGCGGACCTTGGCTTTATATTCAGAATGCGAAAACACTGCGGCCTTTCGAGTTCTGCTCTATTTCTGGCCCTATTACTCTAACATGAATGATTAATACAATAGTTGTACTAGCGGTGATGTACTTTCTAAGTGACCACAGCTATACCCATCCATTTTGCTCAATTATGTATGCACTGGAAGTATTCCGCAATAAAACGCCTTGTATATACGTAGGAAGTTAGTTTGCAAAGTTATGGTTGCTTCTTTTAGAGTAATCGCCTGTCCACAGAAAATGCCAGTTTAATTTAACAACAACTACCTATAAGCATTATTCCTACTGTTTCGGGCACGCATATTAACTGACACTACGGAATTATGAACGGTTTCCTCCAACTGCGTGAAGTGAACTAAAACTTACTTTCAGACTACCGGACGCAGCCAAACAAAATAAATTCTACGAAGACGTCAGAAAGAAGAGAATTGTGGATTGCGATTGTTACAGGCAACGGACGAAGCCCGGCCATCAAAGAACAAATTTTTGGCTTTAAAGGGGTTTTCTAATTAATAAGGTGGGTTAATTTCAAGTCACTTAACAAAGGGGTTGAACCTACCACGTAGGGTTAACGGTAAAATACGCAAAATCCAAAGCGACTCAGTGATGATCTGGATTTCAATAATCGTAATACATCGGCACAGCGAATAATGACCATATGCAAAATTTGTTCGAATATTCCACTAAATATAGCATAAGGGCTAGCGACAATACCCTCAAACGTCTTATAGACTTATATATGACTTTGGTAGACGCGGTTCATTTGGTCACTGCGAGACAGTCCGAACGCCGCGTCAGACGATGACCATCTTTTACTTTACAGCAAGGTGAGAGCAGGCATGGCAACATGCGCGTAAATTAGTTTATAATGAGAGTAAACCCACACAGCATCTAACGCACCCCCTCCTACTCCCCACCTCGGTCCAGTGTCAGGACATTGTCAACAAGACCCTAGTTGAGGGAGGGCGTTAGTGACTAACACGACCGAGCCCGCACATAGGCGTACCACCACACCAGCATCCAGCATCCTATGTTTACCTGCAAGCCGTTACTTGAAATAAACTGCAGCAAAGGAGAGCACACCGGACGAAAAAGCCATGCCCGCAGACTTGAGGAAAAAATCGATTATCGTAACCAGTCCATATGCGTCCTCGAAGGCTGATGGAAACCTTGCGAGCAGCGTGAATGCCAAAATTGAAATGTTGAATTAAATAAGTGTCCAGGTATTTAACCAGCAACAAGAACGGATGACATAAATCGCAGGCGAAGCATACGCACGACCTGTATACCCAGCGGGAGAGCAAGCGCATCTACCGGTAGGAAACCAGATGTCTGAGAACTATCAGCACACTTCGAACTACATAGACCATGGTTTGCCGGAACATGACATAGCAGACACATACAATCCTTAACGCCCAGAATGTTGGGACACAGTCTTGCATTTAGCCTTGACCATCACCATTCAAAGGCCAGGTAATCAGTCAGACTGAGATGCGCTATCCACGTGCACACGACAGTTCGACCGTCGATTTCGACGATGTCCACCGTGTGCCCCACAGACTGCGTTGTGGGAGCAGGGACGGTGACTTACGCAGGGGTTTATAGTGCCAGTAGAATTGCGTAGCATCTACCTACACTCTCTCCTCCTCCCCCGCCTGAGCCCGGTGTCAAGACAGAGTCAAGAAGACCGGCGACGGGGGAGGACGCAGGTGGATGGCTCGGACGGATCCTCGCCTTGGCGCTCCACTCCGCACCCCCTGGTCCACACACAAATGACCAGGATGTTGACCCTAAACAATGGGGTGTTGACAGTGGTCCAGTTCTGCGACGAATGCCCACAACAGGGTCCGCCAGCGCACCCCGCATATGTTGGCATTTGTTATTGCGCACAGATAACGCCTGCCAGAGTCCGATGTGACCCCCGTGCTGGTCCAGCGCATCTAACACGTGGCCCGTTCTGAGGGCACATCCACGTGCACACACACACACCCCACATGCGGGAGAATGTCAGATGTTACGTTACGAAGGAGCCATTGCAGGCTGACTCTCGCCGATCAGTCTGCCACTGCAAGCAACACGCAACTCTGCTGACTGCGTAGACTGCGTTGATGCTTCAGTCGGCAACCTTTCAATCCACGCATTTGGCCTACCGCCATAGTTCTAGACCCGGATCACGTATGCAGCGGAGAAGCTACACGGAGAAGGAACCTGGAGCACACGTCCAACTTGAGTAAGAGGTGCCAATCTAGTACTTGTGTTGTGAGGCGATGGGTGATGAAGTAGTTTGGTAGAGGTATTGGTGTGCAGAGCTATGATGGTGAGGTGTGACAGGCAGTTGTCTGCCACGGGCTTACGGAATGCACATGTGACCACATAGGCACATGCGGTGGCTGAATGCGTGAGGGGAGTGTAGACAATTGAAGCCGATGCAACGAGTCTACGTGGGTGCTCCAGGCACTGGTTCGCCAGTCTCTGTGCGATGGATTTCCAAGCGACTGGACGGACCGGTACGGGCGATGAAAGTGAGATTGCAATGAGGACAGGTTGAAATCGGGTCAACATCTTTGAAGGTGGAGTTGCTGGTGGTGATGGTAGTAGATGACAGGATGTCAGACGTCGTCTCTTCGGTGGGGGAACTGAGCAATGTCGTGGTGTTGGCGGGACTGGTCGCACCGGTTGACTGAGGGCTTGAAGCAGACTGATAATGTCGGTGACTGGAGACGACAGGGCTGCGACAGTGTGATTGCCGGTGCGCCAATGGTGGGGTGTGACCGGCGGTTTTCTGCCGAAACCTTGCGTGAGTGCGCATGTGACCTCATAGGCACATGCGGTGGCTGAATGTGCGAGGGGATTGTAGACAAAACATTATTTGGAATGGTAAATTTATGTCCCATGATGAAAATTACAGTCCCCTGTGTTTAAGAAAAAAATCATAATTGCCGCAAAACCCGTTTAGCCCTTTTTGACTTCGGTCATTCTCAGTGTGGTTTTTTTTTCGGGTGCAGCGGGCTCTTATACGAATAAGGAGGATTTTGCATATAATGTGGTTTATGAGCAGCAAAAGTCATCTGGTCTTTCCAACTCACCACCTATGTGTATCTATCCACATCTATGTACATCTATCCACACTAGCTGCCTATCATCCTTTGCTGTGACAGCAAACATGTCTGATCTATTTTTTTGCGACCGAGTACCGCACCGTGTCTTCCTTTCAAGGCCAGTTACAATAGGTTTATCCATAGACAGAACTTAAATGTCGGTGAACTGTTCTCCTTTGAGCACTAAGGCCCAGACGCAGAATAAAACAGTGTGGGTAGTTCGATTCAATCTCTTCTTCAATTTTAGAGACGTATCCCCGATAAATTAAGGACTATCTTAGCCTTATGGCCAGTCGTGTCGAATTCGAAATCGAGTTAATCGTCTGATCATCAGTGGAAACGGGACGCTCACCGATCCTTCCACAAGGCACATTCGTCCCGTTTTGCATTCGGGCTCAGTTACAGCTCAACCGCTATCCACACAGCGGCTAGTAATGTAGGCAGAGTGACTCGATGGTTAGAGCCTTGAGCTTCTACTTAGCAGGACGTAGGTTTTTGCCTGAAGAGGGAGATTGCTTATTGGTTGCTGGTGACAGCTAATAAGCCAGAAACGGTAATTTCAGTCTTCTACGCCTTCGTCAGCAATGTTGTTTAGTATTTTCGTCTCTCGCGACAAGATCTTAACTTTACGGTAATCATATTAAAAATATTGAATAGGGAGTTGACAATGTGAAAAAAATAACTCGAGCGACAAGGAGGATAGGGATGAAAACTTATCCATGAAGACGGCTTACTAGCCGACAGCATTCGTCCACGAAACTAATCTAAATTTGGATAATGCGGCGCCTGAAATACGCCTATCGCTTTCTGTAACGGGTGCAGAAGACCCTGTTGGAGAGAGTATGTACATGCCTTAACCGGGGGTATTTTATCAGCCAGCGCAGATAAATATCTTTCAGCTTCCCTTGGTTACTTGCAAGCCGCTACTTAAAAGAAACTGCAACAAAGGAAGGCACACCGGACGAAAAAAACCATGCCCGCAGATTTAAGGAAAAATACAATTATCGAAACCAGTTCATAATCGTCCTCGAAGGCTGATGGAAACCTTGGGAGTAGCGTGAATGCCAAAATTGATATGCTAAATTAAATAAGTTTGTTTTTCCCAACTTATTTACTGTCCACTTGGTCCCAGTAACGGCGAATTTATTAAGCTGTATCATGCGCGCAGGCTTTTGTTGGTGCTATTGCTTACCTCGTCTTTTGACTTTCAATACACCCACTTTTATAAGAGACATTTTAACAAATAAACTTCATATCGGTGGTGTTTGCCGTTTTTACTTCATTGATATTTTACTTCAGCCGTTTCTTCGTAAGCTCAGGAGAGATTTCTCTGACCATTTTATCTAGTCAACATCTCGTATTTAAGTTTTTTATAACTCATATAAATTGCCGCTACCTACCTGCACGTTTATTTTTGATTCCTTTGATGGACACTTTTATTTATGAACATTTTCTGTCCCGATTTCGAAATTCTGAATAAAATGTTAGGCAATTTTAGTAGGCTTTTTACGTGGCGAAATTGATCAGAGACAGTCTGGACGCCCGGCAGCGCTCTATTTCCCCCACACGAGAAGAATCAATAATATAGGTCAGCGGATGGAAATATAAGGTCTTCTGAGTTGTTTTCGCCTCATCATGATGCAAGTATGGTGTTTTCACAAGCCTTCACAACTGAGGCGTTGGAGGCGCGACAAGCGAACAAATATCATCATGTTGACCTCAGCCAATCCACCACTGTCATGCCGTTGAAAAATCAGTGAGTAATGCGTAATCTCCCATTCTTTCCTATAGCCTGTGCAATTAACCTACAATTTAAGTCATTACTGTATTATGTTCCCGCGGTTCGCAAATAGTGCGACCGAGAGCCATCAAGGAGGGAAGATCTGCGCTAAAAATGGGCATGACCTTATCTAAACTTCTTTGTAGCGGTACACACAGTTTCTGATATGACACGAAGGCGTGGCCTCCATTTTATCGAAAGTCGTATTTTCGTTCTATTGCAACCTTCCTAGATATTCCGCTCTCCACGTTTATCCTTTCATCTGTTCACAATCCCCTTGCATCCCTCTCATTCCCAATCGGTTGTTTCTCTCAATTCCTTTTTATCTTTCTTCTGTTCTCACCTCCTGGTTGCTTTCCACCACTCTCTTGTTCTTACAGAACTTCAAACATAACTTTCGTGCCCTAGAAATTTTTTTTGCTGGGTGGTGAAATGCAATGAATTTTTAAAGACAGTGCAAACCTCGTCGAGACCACTTTACGACCTCCCATGGTTCATCCGAAACATTTCTACCATTCTTCATTATGTAAGCTAACTTTTAACACTTTTCTTTTTGTAATTGCAACTCATGATCGTTAAAGGGTCTTCGTTCACTGCATATCTTCTTCATTGTGGAGTGTTTGTCAGTCCATACTGACGTAATATCGTCCAGTAAGGCATCCTACAACAGTTAGTTAACTCTTCTGAGGAAACTTTGCTAAGTATTAGCTGGAAGGCAAAATACCTAGATTAGAAGAAACCTTTTAGGTATTAAGCACGAGTGCACTTGGCTTTTGAAACATATGGTATTGACTACAGAGCATAAAACACTGAATAAATGGCTTTCACGCACTTAAATGTAAATGGGTTATTTATAGTCTGACCGACCTTATGGAATGTTGACCGACATTCTGAAATGTGCTTTTGATTACGACGGATCACTTGAATGAAGTTGTCACATTGATTATTTTGTAACATGATACCAAAAGAATTAAGGCATATTAGGAAGCCGACTCTTGAATTATCTTCTTTACGGACATCTGAAAAAATACGCACTGCAAAACCGACTGCTTATGCAGTATGCATTTTCCCACTGATTTCCGATGCCCTAACAAATTCTAATGTGCTCCATGTAAATTGCTCATCTTCATGTTCATTCCTAGACATATTTGATGGAAACTCAGTCCTTTTTAAAATGTTAATACTCAAATAAAGGATGTCTTTGGGCATCAAACAGTTTTAATCCCCGAATAATTTTGCACTCGATGTGTCACTGCATTTTCGTTCACAGGTTTTAATACATGAGCTATATACTTTCAATATAAAAAAGTCATTCGTTTTCTCACGCCACTCAACAAATACCATATATATCTCAGAGAATCTTACGCTGTGTATAAACGTTGTTGAATACTACATAAGGAGCATTTATAGACAGACAGATACAGAGTTGTTTGAGTTGATCGCTTATAATCTGGACAATTCTCACGATGTGAAACGCTTCTAAAGCCGAGGGATCCCCTTTGCTCGAGTATTTAATTTATAGAAAAAATAAATTGCTAACAAGTTCAAGTAAAAATAACATTTTTGTATGCGTTTTCAATGAAATTTATTTGAATTTATAAGGACATTGTAAATTACTGGAAAAAATGCATACTAATTAAACAGTCATTTTTGCTGAGTGTGGTCTTTGGAGATGAGCGAAGAAAAGTATATTCAATAGCTGTTATCCTGGCATGGCAGAACTATCGTGGGCTTCTGTGTGGCGATGAATAATATCACAGCCCCCCTTCAGTAATCCTCCTTAATGCAAAAGACACATCAGATTTTCAATTAAGATTACTTGAGATCGACGGAGTTATGAAACTGAAAAAAAGGCCCACAATCTCAGGAAAAAATCTGACCAATACTACAAGAGTGTTAGTAGTGAGAAAAATCACAAACAGATACATATATCTTGTTTTGCTCACTTTAATGATTAAACAAATCATAGTAGTCTTAAAACATAACCCACCACAGCCAGTCTATCTGGCAAAATGTCTTTTGGATTAGAAAGACTTACCTGAATGTGACTGTAAGACCAATAACTGTGTGGCATAACTCCACTACGTATCAGATACGCCGGAGTGTCGGATTTTAAATGGGGTCTTTTCCAACCGTCTACGAGAGTCGCAGTCATTAGAAGTTGCCTACTTACTTAGTGTCCATTTTTCTTCCTTAAGTTCGATGTCCCCATTAAATGAAATGCATTTAGCAGTAAATGAAAATATCGTTTCTTGTACATATCTAGTAGCAAGTTGCAAATTCGTAAATTTCATATTTGAAGAAACGAATGCTTTCGGTCTCTAAATTGCTTGCAATCATAAGGTTTCAAAGACCCTGCAATGTCTCATCATAAACTATCGTTGCTGCGGGTTCATAAATGCAAGTGATGAAGCATAAACCATAACCAACACTTACTGTAAAATTATATAATCCACTTTTATAAACAATGTAGCGAAACGTATAGATTTTTCTGCATGGAGGCTGTACAGGATGTAGCTTACAAACTTCACGCGCAAGTGCAAATCAAGGTAGAGTCTAACTTTCTTGAGGGGTGAAAAATTTTAAAACCCACTGATGCCCATTTATCATGTAAATATATAAAGAATAAGTGGTTTGCAACCAGACGACCACAGGAACGGACAATTTTCGCATGGTTTCTGTAAGGCATGTTTGCCCAAACAGGGGCATCAAAAAATGAGAAAATGTATATTACATTAGTAGTCGATTTTTACCAAGTGTGGTTTCCGCAGGTAACCGATTAGAGTTCATTTAAAGGCTGGCATTCGGACGTGCCTGAAATCTTTTAAAACCCTATTGCGTGATATTGTATCTAAGCAATAATTCATAAGCAAAAATACATTTCAGCATTTCACTTTTCATTTAAAGAAGCACGCAGGATACTGTCTGGAACAGTCGAATTCATTTATTTTGCCCTGAAAATCTTTTTTGCAAATTATATGGTGAGGGGATGGAGCCGTTCGGTTTTCAGAACAATACAATTAGGAAAATGTCC
The DNA here is from genome assembly GCA_902702965.1 of Spirometra erinaceieuropaei. Taxonomy (NCBI): domain Eukaryota; kingdom Metazoa; phylum Platyhelminthes; class Cestoda; order Diphyllobothriidea; family Diphyllobothriidae; genus Spirometra; species Spirometra erinaceieuropaei. The sequence continues at coordinate 751,820 of CACRXP010000247.1, read as the reverse complement.
TAGGTGTCGACGCATTTATTCACTTAGTCAACTAGTTTCAGTATTTTTAATGCTGGTTAAAAAATTGGAGGTAAAACTCAGGTCTACTGTACTTGTTGTGAGCATTAAACAATTTCAATGCAAGGAGATAGGGTGGTTCTGCTTATTGTCCCTTACTAATCTGCGAAAGTTGGATTTCAGAAAAGACATAATTTCCTATAAATACGTTGTACCACATTTCCTGTAAACTGAAAGTAATTAAGTCAGATGCAAAAATAGTGAACACTGCTTCGAAGGACTTGGCCTTATTTATTTGAGTAAAGAATGCAGGCCTGTCGCGCCTATAGCCAAAGGTCCACATTTGGACACCGAAGACGTTTGCTAGCTGTTCGGCTCTACAGAACGAATGGATGGGTTTACATATCATGCGTTATGCGAAAGGTATACTCAAATTCTCATGAAGTTAAAATGGACAGTGTCAGACTGCATCTGGTGCGAACGAAGGGCAAATAAACACATGCAAAATTTTGAATAAGATCATTAGACTGTGCCCTTTATGACCTCCAAAACAATGGTTAATTCGAGGATCTTATTCCGATGTATTGAGGGACATTTTGTTTAAAAACTCGGATGAACCGAATGTGCTGTGCGTGGAACAGGCAAAACCGCCCTTGCTCTTACAATCAAAGCTGTGAAAGAAAAACGATGTTCTTCAAAACACTGTAAACATGCAGAGAAATGAGGACTTGCAGGTTGATTCAGCTTCAGTTGTACACTGTCGACGACCTTGGACATTTGATAACAACTTCACTCGGAAATCTTATTTAAAGTTCGTGGGCTGTTGCCGAGAGGGTATTTCGCCAGTTGTGGAAGTGCACAAAAAGCGGGGGCGAGAATGTAGATTTAATTAAAGTCCTGACCTGCAGCACGAAATAAAGCGGCAAACAATACCGTCATGATATCCTTAACTTTGTGCTGTAAAAACCTTTTTATTCAGAAATTGCCTGAGCAAGTTAATTGGAATTTAGAGGGTCGACGGATTCCCTTATATAAGAGACGTTACGAATAGCACATTAATTTAGTCATGGAAAAGGCGTCTTTACGAAGCGTTTATTGACTGAGTTGTCGTGGTGTTCGCGGGACTGGTCGTATCAGTTGACTCAGGGCTTCAAGCAGACGGATGATATCGGTGACTGAGGACGGCAGGGCTACGACAGTGTGATCGTCGGTGCGGAAATGGTCGTCGTAGCGATGCTTGTGGTAGGCGCGAGATCGGGAGGAGAAGTTGACGTTGTCATGTTGTTGGTGCATTATTTCCGAAGGTGTCCCCAAGGGGCTGATTCATGTGTGGAATCTGCGTTGGCAGAGATGGCATGTTGGATTCAGCTGACTGTTGGCATTGAGTATTCGAGGCACTTGTGAATTACGGGCTTCTGTTTTGACTTTGGTTGCAGCAATCCTATTTGCTTCGTAGATGACGGCGTCGGTTTTCACTTCTCCTATCCCGACCGGTGTTTCCTGAACGAGGTCCTTCCAGGTCACTTAGTTTACCTGCAGTTGTTTCAGAGTTTTTTTAGAGCCTCCTTGTTACGCCGTTTTTGTTCTTCATGTCGCCGAGTACCCCTAGTGACATCTCCATCGTCGTTCTTCGTCTATCCGCACGAGGCGGCCGCTCTAACGCAGTGGCAATTGCGCCAGAATGGTGTAGATGCTGGGGATTTAAGTCCGCTTAGCCAGTTCCGCGTCCGGTGTCCTGTCCTGCCATCTCAACTTCAGTATTCTGCGAAAGCAGCTGAGATGGAAGTGATGGAGCTTCTTGGCATGGCGGGAGTAGACGCTCCGAGTGTCCGCCCCGTATAGAAATTTCGTCGGGATGACGGTCTTGTATATCTTCAGTTTAGTGTTCAGTTGAAGTCCGTGGTGGTTTCACGCGGGACCATGTGGCCGGCAAAGGCTTACCTGGATTTGGAGTGTGGACGGGCAAACCCATCGTCGATGTTTGCGTTGCGCAACAGTGTGCTTCCCAAATATGCACAGTTGTCCACAGTCTTCAGTTCAATGCCGTTAACGTGGATTTAAGGGGCACTGTATTCATCAGTCCGTGGCTGTTGGTGCGTGAGCACCGTTTCGTTATTGCTGACTGCGAGGTTCACCCTGCGGTGGGGAGATCCATGTTCGTTAAATGCCTGGCTCGGGTCTAGTATTGAGCGCGTAGACGCCGGTGTAGGTCCAGGGTGCTCATCACGGTATGTGTCCATGAGCATGACAGGACACATGAGGCCGAAGAGGGAGGGAGCGGATTCTCAGTCCTACTTCACTGCCATAGTTATTCCGCCTGCCTCGGGTATTGCGTCGTTGACCATGACGCGCACCATCAGCCCGTCGTGAAACTGACGTATCATGAACGTGGGTTGTCTAAAATAGCCGAATTTCTGCATAATTCTCAACGGCCCATCGCGATTTACCGTGCCGAGGGTTTTCGTCAAGTTCACGACGATATTACTGTGCGTGACGGATCTCATGAAATGTTGGCCGAAATTCTAAAATTCGTTTTCGATAAGGAAGGACTACTTAGATGGGGTTGTAATATTGATTAGCATGTCTATAACATTTCGGACTCGCCAGGATGTCGGCCTTTGGATACACTCGTTCTTGACCCCCTGCAGATACCGCACTCAGTAAAAAATGACTACTTATGTAGCATGCACTTTTCGTATGGATTTTCGATGGTCTTATAAATTCAAATATATTTTAAAGCAAACGTGCACGACAATAAGCTTTCATTTACTGATTTGGTAGAAAATAGCATTGTAGGTGCATTATATACACGAAAAAGTGTATATTTAGGTTTAAAAAGCTTCTAATTATGATATTTTTAAGACCATGCAATGTTTATGCATAGAGGATCGCACACGTCCGTTTACCTCTGCTCCTCTTGAAATGTACAACACAGTTCATCTCCATTGCGCAATTTTATGAGCTCTATGTAATATCTTCTTAAAGGCATAGAGGAATATATGATTTTCTTTACGCAGAAAGCATGCCCCTTGTTGACTGAAATCGCTGAACACTGATGCAATGGCAGCTCAGGCTCAAAAATGTTCAGGAATTAGGAAACTTTTTTAAAACCCAAATATACACTTTCTTCGTGTATTAAATGCAACTACAATGTTGTTTTCTACCAAACGAGTAAAGGAAAGCTTATTTTCGTGCACGTTTTCTTTAAAATATTATTGAATTTATAAGACCATCGAAAATCCATAGGAAAAGTGCATGCTACATAAGTAGTCATTTGTTACCGAGTGCAGGGGGTCAAGAACGAGTGTATCCAAAGGCCGACATCCTGGCGAGTCCGAAATGTTATAGGAATGCTAATCAATATTACGACCCCATCTAAGTAGCCCTTCCTAATCGAAAACGGATTTCAGAATTTCGGCCAACATTTCATGAGATCGGTCACGCACCGTATAGGGGTGAGTTCGCATTTCCTGCCACTTCTTCTGTAGCTGGCGAGCAGCGAAGACCATGTCGGTGATCCCGCGGTGTCATTGAAAGCCACATTCGCTCTCCGGCAGTAATCCTTGCTCTAGGTCACCGTTGAGGCGATTGAGGAGTATGCGGGCGCGGGTCTTCCCTGTGATGTTGACTAACGAGATGCCTCTGTGCTTGCCACAGACTTGCCGGTCCCCTTTCCGCTTGTAGACGTGAACGATGATTGCGTCTTTGAAGCCCTGACTGGCCTCTCCTTATCCCCACAACTATCGGAATAGCGCCGTTGGTTGGTGTATCAGTCAGTGGCCACCGTCCTTGTTAATTTGAGTTGGGATTAAATTGAAGCCTGGTGATTTCCCTTTGAAGTTTGTTGCACATCGCAGTGGATTTCTGAGAGAGAAGGCAAGAGATGGAGATCGGTGTTGATATCCATTTGGGGAGCTGATCTTTGGCGACGTCGAATATTTTGGAGTAACTTTTGAGAGCGTTTCTGAATTGCTCGGTCCAGCGCTTTTGAATCGGCGCTGATCCATCAGAGTTAAGGACCGGTGCGGTTCCTTTCGTTGGGTGGCCGTAGACCGCCTTGATAGGGTGGAAGACGTTCGTCGTTTCATTAGGGTCGGCACATCTAGGACATCCTCGGCCTTGCGAGCCATCCAGGTGTCCTGAACTTTTTGCAATCGTTGGTGGGCAAGGCGGTGACATTGGTAGTAGGCCGCCTCGTCTGTATTGGTTAGACAGCCAACGTCGAGAGAATCAGACGCAGGACCTAGTACCTACATCGCCGGAGGAAACGTAGTATTTCAAACTGACACTCGTGAATAGTTGCTACCAGTACCTTAGAGCAAACCACTAACATTCAGGCATATCATGAAATAACATCTGGGGAAACTCGAAGAATTGTGAAAAAGCAAGGAAACACTCGTCGTCAAACTGAATAAAGTTTCTTGTCTCGTTCTAATTAAAAAAGTGTTAACGTTTTGAAAATGGAATCAATCCTGCCTGATGACGAGTGAGGCAAAATAAGGAACAAACTGAAAATGTAGAAGCCCAACTCACAAAGTGTCCTCAATAATTAACAGACCGGGGTCTTCTTACCGAACAAGCGTTCGAAGCTCCCAAACCCCCGGGTACAATACCCCCAAGGTGATTTGTTTTGCCTAAGATTCATAAACCAGACCTTCCGATGCAGCCGACAGCAAACTTGTGTTATTCCCCTTATCATGCAATTGCTAACTGCCCGGCAGAAAAGCTTAGCCCGATTCGACACGGAATAACGCCACGCAGTTTAGGGGACACATTTGAATTGGTCAACTCCATAAAACACAAATCTTAATAGCGAAATGACGCTGTCCCTAGATTAGGCGTCTTTTTTAAGTAACACTTCACCCACTGAAACGGTAAAATTTTATGTGACGGGATTGTAAGGCTGAAGTTCCAAGTCGAAATGCCGGTCGGAGACCTAAAGTAATTGCATTTCCCTGCTCTCCAAATGTTAAATTCAGATTCGATGGTCAGTTTTATCACCAGGCGTACGGCATTGCGATTTGACCACCCCTCTGGTAGCCACTACCCGAAGCCATCGATGGAAAACTAGAGAAGACCCAGCTCTGTCCAATGATAAATGATCTTTATTCCTATGTTCGATACGTTGATGCCGTTTTTGCAATAGCGGATGTAAAACTTGATTTGAAACCCTACCTTATAAAGTAAATCATGCTCACCTAGCCTTATCATTTATCTTGGTAAGAGAGAACGGATAGCGCCTCTAATTTTTTATGCCCTACTTACTCGAATGTCAAATGGAACAATTAGTAGAATTGTATTCCGCAAGAAAACAGGGACAGGGCAATACACACATTTCTACAGTTTCGTCCGGCTAAGCCACAAACGAAGTTTAGTTCGCTGCCTCACCAACCGATCTAAGAGTATATGCACTCCAGATAGGCTTGAGAATAAACTCGCCATTATGCGAAACACCCTGAAAAGTTTATCCGAAATATACGGAAGAACCCCCTCAAAATCAGATGTGCCGATGGCTTCCAAGAAGGAATATTTTCACACTGCCCTTCCGAGGGTATCCGGCGAGCGAACTCCCACATTGTCGCTTAAACGCTGATGTCGCGCGCACGCACCTAGCCGCTAAGAGAAAACCGGTTTTCACAAGCACTCCGTTTCTTCGCCTTAAAAATATGGATTGACTACCTTCTCAGACCTCTTCAATGTACACCTACGCCTTCAGTTGCTCCTGTGGGGTAGGTTACTTTGGTCGAACAAGTGGGCGTCTATCTAAGCGGATGCAAGAGCACCATCCTGTCTGGCCTAATCAGGATGTGAGAAATTCCATCTTTGGCGCAATTGTGGCTCACTTGGTTGGCAGCGGACAATTGGGTAGAGATGAACCGGGCATTCCGAGTCATCTGTAAAGTGGCTGCGAGACACCAAGTTCCTGTGCAGCGAATACTTGCGGCGACAGAGGCAGTGGCCATACGGTTAGCCAACCCAGCCTCATGCCCTCATTAAGCGTTTGTACAAGCGCTAAGTCTCCCTTGGGCATAGACAAACCCAGCATATGTGTTTACACCCGCCACGTCGCGTTACAGTGATTAGAAACGGACGGCTAATCGCCAGACACCCTCCCCCTCCCCCTCCCCAAGCCCCAGACAGTAGTAGAATCTGACCACCGACCTCTGAACACCCCCAAACTCCCTCCTACAGATTTACTTTTAGTGGATGTTCGACGTTTGCCATTCTGCCCTCCCTTGTATGACTGAACAGGTTTCTTGTTTCGTTTTTCGACCGCGTATTTTGCAACCGCGAGCCACGGTCTGAGAGCAGATTTCATGATCTCAGCCTTTGTTTAAGGTACATTTTCAGGCCTCTTTCTCGGCGAAAAAGTAAACATTACTTTTCCTAATGAAGGGATGTTAAGGTCCCAGACAGCTGCTGAACTCCAATGTGATCACGTACTGGTGTAGTGAAAGAAGACCCGATTGCCCTGGGCCGCCTGTGTGATTGTCTATCGTCCTCGACTTTGGACTTTTGAAGTTGGAGGGGGCCGGGAGATTGTGGATTGGCAGAGAGACGAAAACAGATTTCCCCTCTCCCTCATGAGCTAGCTGCCTGCTGAAATGTAAACAGTGAGAAGGCAAATTAAAGGAATGGTATTCAACCGAACGGTACCTAACTTACCTTGCGGTCGCTTACCTTGTGGCCTCCTGCGGTGTCGCAGACGGTGCCTCATATTAGAGGTGACGAGGCGGTGATCCGTCGGGCCTCTCCGTAGGACTTCGGAGGTGAGGAAGAGTGAGGGAGTTTGATGGGGAGATAAAGAGAGGCGGGTAGGGATGAGGGAGTGGTGACGGAGGGAATGGTGTAGGGATGGGATGGGAAATAGAATTACGGGTGTGGGAACACTCAGCACCGGATATTCGGATTCAGACATAATCATTAGAACAGAGACCCACTGACAAATTCTGGCTGATGTAGCCATAGTTGCTGAATCTCCTTCCGTTGATATTGCATCAGGTGACCGAAAATATTAAAGATATTTATGTGAACCAAGCGAAAAATGTGATGTTCTTTTTAAGAGTTCCCATGTCATCTGCCCAAACAATTAATCGTCTGACTTTCTCCGTGATTTAGTTTAGTTTAAACGTCCTATAATTAAGGCCGAAAAGAATATTACCCGCTAAGCTAGTTTTGAGAAGGTACATTCGAAAAACCTCTTGCAGAACGGCTTCCCTTAAACCTTGAATTTGTATGTAAAGTGCACACAGATTTATGACCTCTAAGAATTCGTCGTTTTTGAAACATGGCAATTAGAAAATTTGCGTTTCCTGTAGTCGCTCTAGTGTTTTAAAGCTTTGTGGAAACGTTTTAGACTTAGGAGTCTAATTCACGTGCTGTTCCACTCAAATTTGATAAAAAATTTTGAGTTGAATAGGAATGACCATGTCCTTCAAATATCGGTTCCTTTTTTTCACCAGCATCGGGTGTTTAAATTATGCCACCAGAGCACTCAAAAGTCTTCGAACTCCTACTTGGTCACAGTTGCAATTAAAGATGGTTTGGTATATACATGAATAAAACATCAATGAAAACATGCGGATTAATTAGGTTTCGATTTTCTTTTACTGTTTTACCTACGTGCGAATAATCATTTCTTCAAAACTAGGAAATAATTCATCACGGTAACAAGAATTGTGCAAATCTCGCTTCATAGTATTTTCCACTTGAAAAGGTTTCCGGTTAGACAATCAAGATTTCCGGCGTAAACTGTCGTTTTACTGACATAGCTTCAAAGATGAGAGTCTTTTTCTGTCGTACTACTTCCTGTGCTCTTAAGAAAAATCGCCCCATGACATGGCTGCTCTGTTTTATTTGAGTCAGCTTCAGCGTTATTCAAGTATCCGCAGGACACTTGATTCCACCACTTGGACATTCAGGATCCGTTCTTGCCACTTCACACTTTATGCTTGTCCAGGACAAATCAAGTATAAGTGAGTGAGCCTCCTCACGTTGCTTTGACAGGTTTTCTAATTCTTCGCCGCTAAACTTGTTCTTTTTTAGAACGACAGTGTAGCGCGTTATTTCCGTTAAATAGAACACCATGACAATTTCAGACTAAATTGTGCACGTCATCAAATGTTTGGCCAGCCTTAGAGATCCGAACTGCAATTTACCGTTAATTTTTGTTATTCACGAGATATTACTGCCGATAAAAAACGGAGTTTATCTGCCATTTTGGACAGCTTGCGTCGACATTAGCCGTGAAATCGGTGTATTTGAAAATTAAAATTAAAAAGCTACAATACCTTTTAATGTTTTTTAATTGTTCGCCCGCAATTGGCCCGTTTGGAGCAAATAGGTTCAAACATCGCTCCATGTTCTCTACAGTTGAGGTACAGTAGAGGTGCTAACTCATGAAATTTCAACCAAAATTTCGAAATGCGTTCTCGTTTCGAAAAGATAAATTAAGTAGTGTTGCAAAACTGCACATGATACAGCATAAATCTAGAATGAACCAATTACCTCAGGGTGTCGGCTTTGGAAAAAAACTTATTTTCGGCTGCATGCAAGATCTGTACTCTGCAAAAAATGATTACTTAATTAGTATGCAATTCTCTCATTGATTTTTGATGCCCTTGAAAATTCAATTATATTTCATGGAAAACATGCAGAAAAATATTCATTCTTTTACTTATTCGGTAGAAAATCACGTCTTCTTCCAATTTCATACTCAAAAGAAGAGTATAATTCGGCTTTAAAAAAGTTTCTACTTGTGAGATTTTTAATACCGTTAAAAGGCCGTTCATGAAACCTCATGTATCTGCATTTAGGAATGTGGCTTGTAAAGTTAACAATATTGCTCAAACCCACTGCTGAATTTTATGAACCTCATATGGTCTCCTCTTAACACCGTAGAGAAATGCAGGGTTTTCCATACACAGTAAAATATACAGCTTGTAGTTTTGAAACCCTGAATGCAAGTGTAACAGCAGGTCGTGTTCGAACTTATTCTGGAATCAGAAACGTTTTTTTAAATGCAAATTATACTCATCTTTTGAGTATGAATTTGGGAGAAGACGTGATTTTCTACCGAATAAGTAAAAGAATGAATATTTTTCTGCATGTTTTTCATGAAATATAATTGAATTTTCAAGGGCATCGAAAATCGATGAGAGAACTGCATACTAATTAAGTAGTCATTTTTTGCAGAGTATAGATCTTGCATGCAGCCGAAAATAAGTTCTTTCGAAAGTCGACACCCTGAGGTAACTGGTTCATTTTAGATTTATGCTGTATCATAAGCAGTTTTGCAACACTACTTAATTTATCTTTTCGAAACGAGAACGCATTTCGAAATTTTGGTTGACATTTCATGAGTTAGCACATCTACTGTATTTGTCGCGCAGTCGTCGACAAAGATTTTAAACGCCTTTGCGATGGCCTGCATTTTGAACATACATTTGCAGTCAGTGTTCTGATAGGCGTCCACTAACACTGTGCAGAACTTGGGACAGGTGGGAATGTAGCACTGACTTACCACATTTGCAACCATGAAGGGCTTCGCTGTTGGTAAATATCCATCATGCGTTCCATGGTGCCATGAGTTTCCGTATCAATAGTTTTGTTGAGAGAGGAGATCAGAGACTGATTCTGAACCCCTGACATTGTTGTCCTAGCTGCGGGCTGCAACTTGCTTTTCCGTAATTCACAGTGTTCCTTGGAAAGATGTTTTTCACCTAAGTTTATAAGCAAACGATCGAGTGGTATACGGGCAAATATTCTGGCAACAATGTTGAGAAGACAGCTGCTCTGGCGAGTATCAGTGGTTTATCGACTTCCTTGAGTTTGCATAAATCAACTGTGTTTGCCTCCTTGAGCTCCTCCTTGCTATGTTCTCCTCGGCACAGCACCTTAAGTGGTGAGTTAAGCTTGTCCCTGTGTAAGGCGGTGGGTGTGTTTTTAGACTTCATCTTGAGTTAGATTGACACCTTATTACCGTTTAGTTGACACGGTTGTATTGCATTAAACGTCTTTCTCGGATAGACCTAGCATATGAGGCCAGCATTGGTTTACACTTGAATAGGTCTCTTGATGGCTTTCCCATATACTGTGAGTGGGACGCTGAAGAACCATCCGAAATGTTCAGCCCGACGCCCTGAAATCCATGTTTTTCTGTCCTCTTGTGATTTCCACTTTACCTGGAAGGTTGTGCTGTTCCGGTACTTTGGTACCATAGACTGTTTTAACGCATTCAGAGAAATCCTTCATTTCACCACGAGCTGTGCATCTTCGGATTTATCCTGTCCTATTGGTTATTCAGTCATTTGGAACCTCCCAGTCGTTGTTCATGTTTGCAATCAACCTTATAAGATAAAGGCATTTTATCTGCTATACTGTTGTTCACATGAATCCCTTGCCGTCGTTTCTTTTCGACAGAGTCATATTTTATTATCATTGTCACGAAGGTAGTCCTTTTACTTTGAATATTCGGGTCCGGCGACTGCACTACCAATGGAGCAGAAGGTCTTTGCAGTCTCAGTCAATTCCGATCACATCTTCTTCCTACGGGATTTGTGCAGGAACCAGGTTGTTGAGAGCGCCTACTTGAGTTTGGTTTCACGCAGTGCTGTTAGGCCCATCGCTGATGGTACAGCTTTACAATGACGTCGTCCCCGAAGTTCGAGTTTCAGTCCTGTTTTAAAGAGAGTAAGGCGATGGTCGCTCCGACACTTGACAATCCTCTTTGCCTTGAACATGAATAGTCCACAGCAGACAAGACCTCTTGCTAGCACGGACCTTTGAAATTACCAGGGAGAGTCGGCTTGGCCGCCTGTGACAAAGACGTAAAACCTCTTCATCTCGTTGCCATCTTATGTCATCATAACTGTGTAGGCACGGAAATGGTAATAAATTTCTTCCGCCGGTGTGGGGACCCCGTTGATATGAGGCCCTTGATTACTTTATGAGAGCGATGACAGCTTCCAAAACGTCAATTCTAATAAAAAGAGGAATCTTGTCGCCGCTTCTGAATGCGTATCTGTCAGCGGACATTTTGAAAAAAAACGTAATTTGCCAGTGCATATTTTGACTTCTTTTGCAGCGCCCTCCATGTTGTGTGGATTAAGTCATATTTCCTGAATGGGTGCCTGGAAATCCGGGGCGACTGTTCCCTGCCGTATTTGGTGGATAAGAGTTTAATTAACCCGGGTCATCTACTGAAAAAAGTTTTACATACAGCTTTGTTACGCATGAAACTCGTCGGCTACGTTCATCTGCTGTAGATGGTCTATCAAAGTGGCTACAGGAGTGAGGCTTCTGCGAGGAGCAGAAATATCTGGTGGCACAGTAGAGAACTGGATGTTAGATAAAGGCCGAAAGGAACGACAATCAGATGGATTAGGACCTGCGAAATGAGGGGATATCGCATCCAGCTGTGAACCCCATGCTGCTCAACTGACGTATGATTCTGACAGACAAGTGATTCGATGGATGAAACTGTTCATCATTATCATAAATGAACCCAATTGAAGTCATTTATGCGAAATTTCGAACATAACACTGCAGAAAAATCTTGCTTGGAACGCTCTTAAGTTATCTAAGACAGCTGCTAGAAGGACCTACGATCAAAAATTTAACGGTCACTTTGCTTCCAATAAAGTTCAGGGAATTCAACCCAATATGCGTAGTACTACTACCACTATAGTTAATTGTAGCTTTAAAGTTTTTTTGCGTCGGTTATGCCAGAACCCGGCAAGCCATAGCCCTCACAGCCTGGTTTGCGCTGTCAGTTCTCCAGTATCTAGTTCCCTAACAGTAGATGCGCTTACGCTCCCGCTGGGTACACAGGCCGTGTGCATGATTTCCCAAGGATTTGTGTCTTCCGTTTATGTTGCTGATTAAAATCCTGCTCAAATGCTTGTTGTGAACTAGGGGGTGCGGTGGTGCACCTATGTGCGGGTCCGACTGCGCCAGCTATCTACGTCCTATACCGCTTTCGATCTTCTTGACTATGTCTTATCACGCGCCCTGGATGCTGCGCAAGTCTTTTCCCACTATAAACTAATTCACGTGCAAGTTGCCGTGTCTACTCTTACCTTGCGTTGAAGCGCACAGTAGACATCGTCAGACGCGACGGTCGGTGTCATGGTTACTTTCATGCCGCCTTTCATTTCGCGTGTCCGTACTGCACTGTTTTTCCTTCGTCGTCTTCAGATATTTTTCGAGAAGGGTTCATAGGCGTTCTCTCCAAATCTAGCCATCTACGATTTTCCAAAATCTATTTATAGGGAACTATTTGAAATTCGTCTGGTGTATAAATTATTACACTATGCTAAAACATACCACCGTTTACTTTGAAATCCATTCAGATTACACAATGTCAAACAGCAGGAAAAACGTGTATCCTCGAAAGAAAATGAAAAAATGGCTGATTACAGAAACTGCTTATTTACTACTACACTTATTTAATTAACACAAGTATACTTCATTTAGGACAATGACGACGTAAAATTATACTGTAATTTGGTGACTTTGGCCTTTGGGCCAATTGTTCAAGCTGCGAGAATAAGGGAAGTTTTAATTGTTGTAAACGCTATCTCTCCTAGCCGGGGCTGACGTATAACTGGTAAGGGTTAGGATGTTTACCGCTGTCATTCGTATTTGCGCAGGTGTTGATCGCTGTCACTGCGTCTGAGTCGTTGCTGTCGTTTGAGTTCGCACCCCACCTGCCTACCTCGCTGAACCCCTCGCAGGCATTCGTTGCTGATGTAATCTGATAATTGGACAGGCGCGGCTGTCCAGATTGGCCTCTGGTGTAAGCTCAACAGCAACACAACTTCCTATTCACTGTGGCTGGAAGCCCCCCCCCCACTCCCCCGGAGTGTTGACTGCGCATGTCGATCTTTGTAGAGTCGGGGAATTCTGCACGGTTGTGGTGCCAGACTGCCAGCGTGATAGCCCGCGATTGACGCCTCGTTAAGGAGAAAGACTATATTGGCGACAGGTCTTTGGTCGCCCCCCGTCATGCAAAGGTCAAAAAACGGGATATCGCGATAAGACACCACTGGGACGTCAGGAACAACGAGAGTTGTATCTTAGGAATGTTTTGTTTGATTCAGAAGACAAGAGGTGTCATTAGGATGAACGAAAGGGTTTACCCACAACGATCCAGCTCTAATTTGAAGCTGCAAAGTAAACGTTATCTTCTGCTTCTAAGGGGATGATATTTACTCGGTCTGAGCCTATAGTTCTTGAATAAACTGAACTACTCCAACTTCGTAGATAATTTCTCAGGAAATTAAAATACGATGATATTTACTCTTGTCTGCTTGGAAGTATTTTATAAGTATTAAGTATTTTTTAAGTTATTAAGTAAGTCACCTTAAATCACAACTAACTTCTGACCAAAGATAATTAAATCAGATGAAATTTCGCTGTCCAGTTTTCGCAAGCAATGTATATATCAAGCGTGTTCTCTTCTTAGCCATTTCGGTAAATCTCATAATCAGTCGAAATTTCGACGCATTTCAAACAAACACTGTAGGTGCAAATTAAATGTCTGCATCGCAGTTCTCTGTTATAGGGAGGCATTTTGCCTATTACGGTGATAACAAATGCCATGGAAAGCGAATAACATCTGTCTCTGGATCTTTAAAAATGTTTTAAGAAACAGGTCCCTAGGTTCGCTTTTACCAGTTCAAAGATTTTTTGGCCGGTTATAGTAATCCCGAAATACTGAAAAAGTGCCCAACGGCGAACAACATATAACTTAATCATGTTGTGCTATTAAGGAAAAAAGCGCTTCGCAGTTATGATATAGATATTGTGGAATGGCTTCCGTCGATCAGGTTAAAGGAGAGTGTCGCCCCTGGGGTTCAATTTAGGGCCCTCTCAGACAGTCGGAAAGCGACCACTAATGGTACAGAAAGGAACGCCGACAAAGACAAAGGAGACTGGGATGACTTAGGCGTGTGTTGATTACGGCTGAATGACGTCAGTTAATAAGCCATAAATTGTCGTCCTAGTCTTACTGTCTGCATCCCTTCCTGCACTATGGTGCATTCACGGTCAAACACTTTGTGACTGTCCCAATATAATTCCTTCCTTACATTAAGATTTTGAAGTTAAAAAATCAAATATGGTAAGATAAATAAATTTTTTAAAATTACTTCATGTATGATTTGAATTAGTTGTTAACGTGTCGAGTGGACCGCTGTTTTGAAGGCAGTCCATCACAAACAGTTTATCATAATGACCTGAATGTCCACTGTCCATTGTTAATTTACAAAACAAAGACGTTGAATAATATAAGACACCGATGATAAATAGACCGCTGCAAGAGGAACGCGCTCATAAGAAGAAGAAATTAGTCATTTAATTCAAAACATTTTCATCGCAAACGAAAGCCGTTTTAGTTTAAGATATTGCTTCCAGTTACCATGTAAAGACTCGTTTTGTTTGCTATGAAGAATGCTGTGTTGCAAAGTATGAAAGGACTGCGTTTGTTTTTTTGAGCGATGAGGATTAACACTATTTCGTAACGAAGGCATTAGCGACTTTTGCGTGACTGAGTTTAAAGGGAAGTCGAATTGCATTATATATTCCCTACCTTCTCTTCACAATTCTATCCTACATTGATGGACGAACGAGTTAAAGTCATTTCAGGTGGACGTACACAGAGAAGAGGAAGCGGCTGAAAACAATTCTACGTATACTTAGAGTTCTGTACCCTACTTTCTCATGTAACAGTCTCTATTGTAGGCCATATGTTTTATACCAGTGAGTTTCATCGAGGCCACAGTAAAAGGCAATCATTAAAACCTTACCATTAGTGCTAAATAAAATTGTGCTATTGTCCCAGAGAAGCAACTTTCTAAGATACAAATATTGTCTCGCCGTAATGGTTTGAAAGAGTGTTTCATTGTTTTAAGCGAAGAAACAAAACGCTTAATCTGATCTTACCTTACTTCATTTCTTCTTTGGTCTCCCATACTTATAACATTTTCACATTAGACAGGTCGGAGTGATTTGTGCGGTTAGATGCAGGTCTCTGATTAGATCAGTGACATCGATGCTGCCGCTTGGCATACTTTTATCTCAAACATGGTGGTAATTTGGGTAAATGTTGGCGGTTGTGGACCGAGACAGGAACTTGTAAGCACGGTGAGAGTAGGCAGATATTGCATCTTAAATGCTACTAGTGTACAGAGGGTGTGGTTGCGCTAAAGGTACAATGGATGCATGAGTGTGCAGCAAGGGGAATTCAAACCCCAAAACTGAAATGACAGTGGATACACGCTGGAAGTGGTCGACTCTGACAACATTTATTCCTGGTGCTCCAGCACTTTCCTTTTAAATGCTTGCTCTACTTTGGTCTTCCATGCTCGGTCGGATTTTAAAACGTCTATTTCCGTTTTCACAACACACAGTTGTGCGCTCCGATTATGAGCAGGAGACTTCCAGGAATCTAAACCGATTTTCAAAAATTTTGGACGGTCTTTCAATTGTCAGTCTGCCATTTTTTGTCCACCATTCATGCAAGTATTCTTAGCGACACCAACTTGGAGAAGTCACCTAAGTATACTGTTATCAACTATCCCACTGCGTAGCATTTCCGTCTGATTTAATTCTCTACCACCAACATATGGAGGTTGTGCAAACCAACATTTCCGCAAACCTGTGCATCACAAGTCAGTTCCTAGCAGTTCGCTCTCAGCATTCATTGCAGGAACGATGTCGAGAACTGCTGAGATCTGCCGCCTGACTTCGATAGGTTATTTGAGTCTTTGTCCCTTGGAAGAGCTTATATAGCCATGACTTTAACCCTTTGCGTTCAGAGTTTTGTGACTTTTGAATATCACGGCAATTCTTGACCGAACATCCAACCTGCCAAAGAACAGTATAACCCTGAATTCTTTAAAACCGGTTGAGTTGCCGATGCCAATGTTTTGCGCAATGACCATTCCGACGCTCGCGAACATGTCCACAAGTTGGAAGGGATCGCAATTACCGATTTTCATGGATCCGGTTTACTTTTAAGTCAGCTCTTGTTGATACAGGACACTTTTTTTCACATACTGACGGCCAGCCCGTAGGTAATGTATCAGAAAGCCGACAAATCTAGGTTTCTTCATTTGTTCGCTTTAGGTGTGGAGTTCAATGCATATTTAGTCACAAATAAAGTTCTTACCCCATGGTTCTAAATGCTCGGACATATTTGCTAGCTCCAGCTAAATCGTTATGAGACTTTACGTCAGCGCGACAACCAAAGGGAGGCAAAAGTGTGAAAACAAGTAGGCGATCCACTTTTGCGCATTGTATTGCGGCAAATCGTTCGGAGACTGATACTATGTTAGTGACATGTCACCAAGCCGTGTACTCTGAGGAGCGTCCGAGGCGAATACGCCCCCCCCCGTTACGATGTGGGGGAATTTTTGAGACGATCGATAATGCGACGGCTGGTCACAAATTTCTTGGCATTTTTGACGAAAACGCTGTTAATGCAAAACGGTACGACCGTTGTGATGGTAAGTCTACTTTGGAATTCTGCAGTTTAGGCTCATAACAGGTCAGAGGTAGTTTAAGAGGGTACAACTGATGATTGATATGCCGGAGTGGAGCAGTAAATACGTGGGAATTCCTGCTGGGTTTGGCGAAATAATTTTGGAACGATAAGCGTACAGTGAAGGGAGTGGGGAACAGTATCAAGAATTCAATTTGCGAACTGTCTGACATTAGTGAAATACCGTGTGTTAAACGTACCGACGAGAAGCGGCGGCCACATATGAGAGAACACATGAGCGCAAGCATAAGTACAAATATTCCTTTTCAGAAAGACATATAAACGAAGGAACCGAAGTGGGTATGTGGTGCTAAAGGCGTCTGAAAATTGCTAGATGAAGTGTCAACACCAATAGGGAAGTTTGCGAATTTTCTTGAAATGGGGTCTAATATGAAATGAGGACCAGATGGGTCAAAAACAGGGTGAAATCAAAATACTGAAAAATGGAATGCTTATAAAAAAATAGCAGATGCCGCTGAGGGGACAGAAAGCACAGGCAAAGACACTTTGAGCTGACTTCCGACCATATGTCCTAGGTAGGAGATCATTTTCCAACTACCATGCTAGTATATTTTTTAGCTTGACATGCAAAGTTGAAGGTGAGTCCCATTTATATGAAGTGATCGAAACAGTATAAAGAGGACACAAATAGGCAGTTGTTGGGCGGTATTAAACTGTCCGTTTGATCCAAGGTGTGGTCAGGAAAAAATACGAAATCTTAAATCACCACAATTGCTGTCAACAATGGTATATCCTAAGATAGAAATCTGGCCAGACTCAACAGGAATGTAAATATGCTCTACAAGTCGCTGAAAAATCCAGCCTGGTGGCCCATGTTGGGATGCTTTTATAAGCAGAATGCAACAGTTAGGGCGGTTAAGGGATCAGAAAGTAAACATACAATAGATGTGCTAACTCACGAAATATCAACAGAAACTATGAAATGTGTCTTCGACTCAAAAGATTACTTAAGTAGGGTTGTACTATTAGCTACTTGCAGCATAATCCTGGGAAATTCCATTTACTTCGGGATGCCGGCTTTAGAACAAACTTATTTCAGCCGCCCGTTAAGCTATACCTTGTACCATGGTTTTTTCTCACTGAATTTTGATGTTCCTAGAAATGCAAACATACTTCAAGGAAAAGTGCACCGAAACGCTTACTACTTTGTTAATTTGAAGGAAATTTACGTCGTCTTTGAGTTTTATACTTGAAGGCAATGAAAAATTCAGCTTTAAAAAGGTTTCTAATTGTGACATTTTTATAACCGTGAAGTGCCCGTTCATACAGTACAGTGTCAGCGCATTTACTAATGTTGCTTGTAAAGTTTGCAATATGGCTTAGGTCCACTATAAAATTTCACGAAGTCCACTTAGTCTCCTCTTAAGATTTTATATGAATTTATGTCTTTCCGTATATGGAAGATATACGGCGTGAAGTTTGCAAACTCCGAATGCAGATGCAACGACATGCCGGTTTTGGAATTATCTGGAAATTAAAGAGGCTTTTTGAAGGAGATCTATACCCTTCTTTTTAGGCATAAAATGCAGCAGACCTTATTTTCTACCAAAGGAGTAAACGAATGTGTATTTTTTGGTGTTTTCCGTGAAATATATTCGAATTTATAAGGGCGTCGAAAATCCATAAAAAGTTCATGCCCCTTAAGCAGTCATTTTTGCAAAGTGCAGTTTTTGCGGACGGCCGAAAGAAGTTCGCTCAAAAGCCGGCATACGCAAGTAAAAGAAATATCCTAGGATTATGCTGCATGGTAGTTAATATTACAACTCTACTTAAGTAATCTTTTTGAGTTGGAGACGCATTCCATAATTTCCGCTAACATTTCATAAGTCAGCACATATACTGTACATGCACCACAACCCCTGTTTGGAACTCATATATCCAGACTATCTAGGAGAGTAACGGTGTGGACGGTACTGCGCGTGGTTTTATATGCATATTGTTAAGGATCTAGGACAGAAGATAATTGACATCGTGGTGGACGGCCTATATCGTAAAATTTTGACCAAAATTATGAACAACGATATTGATTAAAATGATTTCTTAGATTGGGGTGCAATATTAAATATTGTATTGAGTGATTCGAACATATTTCACTCATGACAAGGTGCCGAGTTTGAGTAAAATCGGCAAATACGAGTAGTAATATTAAATTAATTTCCAATTGCCAGTCACTAACGTATTCTTCGCTTTTTGCATTCGATGTAAGATATCTTCCAGGTATGAAAATGTTGGTTATTAAGACCACAAAATGTACATACAATCGCTTCGTGTCTTCCCGTTTATAAATGTCTATTATGAGCCCTACGCATTGCTCTCTTAGTTGTACGGTTTACCAAGTATGGGAGGTGCGTGTTTTTGCGCAGGCTTTCTGTGAAAGATTGTTGAATTTATAAGGGTACTTAAAAGCCAATGTCCATTCATACAGTCCTACATAAGTAGTAAGAAAATCTACAGTTTTCCACCACTGTTAAAATTTTATGAAATACATACCATGGTCAGTAAGTTTCAAAAGTTCGCATGAAAAAGCAAGTAGATAGAACATTTGAAGGGCACATATTGTTTAAATTTAGTGTCTGGAAGCAATTTTAACAGTATATCATACATTACACACGTTTGATTCCATCCAAACACCTTCGCGTAGCTGGGTTAACAGGGGTGCCATCTGAGTAGAACAAGATCTCTGGAGAAAAGCTGAGCTATTATCTGTTTCGGCGACTGCTGAACCACGAATTATGAAAAATTATCATCCAATGCATTCACGCACACAAGACAAAAAACACATGTTAATAGCAAAATGGCGTTTGTGGTAAGATTGAGCTCAGTCACATTAAGGGTTACATGTTGATTTAACAGGCCTGGACGGCCTTCCGTATGATTGCTTTGTCAGTTAGAAGACGAAGACTTTTTCATATATTTATGCAAAATAATAGACAACGTGGATGATGAAGAAATTTTTCAACATTCTCAGCAGTAGGAGTGCCTTGCGACCAGTGTCAACCAGGTACGTCTTCTTCGGTGCGCTGTATAAAGTGCAGTTTTGACTCTCATTGTCCTCATTTCTTTTGACCTCCACATCATACTTTTGATAACTCCGCGTCAGTTCACCCTGAGACGACATCGGATGCACTGCACGATGCAGACCAAATCTCTTTTTATGCAGTTGATGACCTAGCTCATTTAACATGCCTAATTTGACAAAAAGTCGCTTACCGATTGCAAATACACCAACGTACCAAATTAATAATTAACGACCTAGTTAAGTGAATATGGACGACAGCATTTGTATTGTTATTTCATTTATTAAAAAGAACAATTTACTTGCGAAACGTGAAATTAAGTGCTAGGTGAATAAACTGATATCTCAGACGTATATACGGTAACTGTATATAAAGAACTTAATAACTGCATCAGGATAAAAAACATTTAAGACGCTAACTTTTTGCATAGTTTAAGAAAATTTTCTTTAATACTCAACTTTTCGTGAAGCATGACGCATAATGCAGAGCACAAGTTTTGATAATAAGTTCAAAAGCGTTCCATGAGAAGATGATGCGCTGTTATCTATTTTGTATTGTTCGAGATGCCAATAATCAACGCAAAAGGGATTTTGCCTGATTTTGTCGACGAAGGCGTCACAGGAGTAGATTTCTGGAAGGTCGCATGCTAACAGATAGGTCGGTGACTAGTAAATCAAATGGAATAAGCAGGTACCATCGTAAGCATATAATTTTCCATGCATAGCGGGGAGCTTTTCGTAAGTAAAATGGCTACAACATTTGCGCTGATGGTAGACTTCGCTGCGTTTCAAAGTATTCTTGAAATGTTTGTAGATGCTTTACTGTTTTCAGTGTTTCCAGTGGACTACTTGAAAATGCAACTTATTTACTGTGTTTGGCAAAAACCTCAGAAGGATACTCCTCGACAGTATTTAAAAACATTAGGTGGTCATAGGCATTTGTTCATGTAAATGGTCGTTTGAATCACCAGTCAGGGACAATCTTACATGAGACCTTGTTGTCGAAAAATCCTTTCTAAAGAGAGTCTCAGTTGCAGTTTCTTTTGGTTGATAGAAGGATCTTCCCTAATACAGTTCACGACCTAACTCATAAAACGTGGTGACAGAGTCTAACATTAAAATTTTTGGATGACTTTATCGTTGTGAATTCTGATTTTTCGTTCACAATTAAAGCAAATGCCCTTCACTTGTTCGAAAAATGTGTTTACGCAGTTTTATCAAACAAAATGCTCAAAAACTTGAGCGAACATGCATATTATTATATATTCAGGTAGTTGCCTATGTTTATATCTGTATTAGAATTCAGTTGTGTATCTGGACGTGATTGTTTAGAGGGAAAATGATTTGTCAGTGAGGGATCTACTAATCAGAAATTGTTGCACCTAAAAATCTATTTTATACCCGACGATAACTGTGGGAGTCAGTTTTCTAGCACAGAGGTTATCAAACGAATAATTCCAGAAATTATTCAGCACATGACGTGGAGTCAGGTCTCTGGGACGTGACTTTTTTAGGGTCGGATTCGCAATTCCAATGAACATTCGAGTCAAGGATAATAAATTACTGTGGAATAACCACGTAAAATATACTCTACAAACAAGTAGTACTACGAGTAGTATGAGGTCAATTTTCTGAGGGTATTATACTGTACTCCCGATATAAATACTAACTAAAATCCCGGACGTGTGTCTCGCGGATATCCTGTTGCCGCGTGACACAGCTGCGATTGGTTCGGTTACTCAGTGGATTCCCTCAGCGTTCTTTAGTAAATGAACTCCAGAGAAGAATCAAGCCAATAATTTCAGAAATTATTCAGTGCAGGACAGGGAGTTAAGCCTAAGAGACATGACGCATAGAACTACTGGTTTGTAGAATTGGCATTACATAGTTATTTCACGGTAGATGCCTTCAACTCAAATCTCCACTGAAATTTCCGGTCTGACCCTAAAAAAGTTATGTTCCGGAGACGTAGCTTCATGTTTTGCACCGAATAATTTCTGAAAGTATTCTCTGGGTTCCTCTCTGAAGTTCATATATGAGAAACCGAATTGGGGATTCTGGGGAACTCACCGAGGAGCCAAACTCTCCACAGCTGTGTTACGCAGCGGCAGAATATCAGTGAAACACGTGTCTGGCAGAGAGTCAGTACTTATGTCAGGAGTACGGTATAGCAAAGGTTCTTTTAAGAGAAATAAAAGTTCTGTCGGATTTTAAAAGTCAGACATAGACATCTCTGCGATTTCCTGCTTTATAATGCAATGATTACGCCCATAGACGGTTCGTCGTTTAAGTAGGCCAAAATTGTTTTGCGGCTTGGAAAATTATGCAGGTTAAGGCAGAAGTGACTATTACCGAATAGTCATTTTCAGTTTTGGTTATATTAAACATTTCTATACATACGTCCTAGCTTCTGCGCGTATGCAAATCAATAATAAGGGAGGAGGGGAGAAACATTGAGAGAGAGAGAGAGGACTGCTTTATTTTGAAAATAAATTTCAAAACTTTCAGCAAAAACGGTTCTCCAGTACACAGTGATTACCATAGAGATTAACAGGTTTTTGGACAGACAGGTGGACATGATTAAATATGATGAAAAAAAGGACTTTAAGGTGCAAGATCGAGTTTTAGTTTTTGTTTTTCAACATCTTTGCAGGTGAGATACCGGGCTAGAAATGGCAGTATGGAATTCCGATAGGCCGAAGTGCGGCAAGGGATGTGGCGGAAGCATCGACACATGGGGCGTAAGGATTTCGCAGCCATTAACTCATTATGAAGGGGATGGACGGTGTCATTCAGAATTCGGTCAGCGAATTGCTCCACCGAGTTGAAATGTCGCTGCACGATGATATCAACTAAAAGATGATAGGAAACACCAGCAGCAGAGGCGAGCATTCGAATGACACGCTTAAAAATAATTAGATCTTTTTTAAGTAAAGCTGGAAAAATAACTGGAGAACAATAAAGAATGAGTGGAAGAATACAGCCATCTATGAATCGCCAGATTAAGGACTGGGGTGTGTGATATGAACGTAGACGACGAATGTAATAAACAAGTTTTTGAATTTTTGTTAAAAGGGTTTCCATATAAAGAGAATTTTCAGGATTTATATGACCGCTGCTGCGTCAATAATCGCAGAACACAGACAAGACTGAGGAGGCATATCAAAATTGGTCGCCATACAAATACAAACGCATTTTTCCTGTTTACACGAAGACATTTTAGCAATTTTTGATAACGCGAATGAAATGGCCTAATGTGTCAAATATTTCTCAGCTTCATGTGCATAAATATAAATTACACAGATATTTGTCAAAGCAATGCAGTGTAAATGCACACTTTAAAAAGCGACTTATCAGAGTAGGTTTTGTAGCCGATGGAAAGCCTAGTCCCTTTTGAATTTGATTATGAACGTTTTTTCGACAATGGCGTTTCATGTTGTGTTGGTCTTTACATGTGACCCAAGCGACCATCTACATGAAAAAAGTCCAAACCCTCGCCACTTTGGTAAATGCCTTCAGGAAGTATCTTATTTTGAGA
Organism: Spirometra erinaceieuropaei; assembly: GCA_902702965.1. Classification (NCBI taxonomy): domain Eukaryota; kingdom Metazoa; phylum Platyhelminthes; class Cestoda; order Diphyllobothriidea; family Diphyllobothriidae; genus Spirometra; species Spirometra erinaceieuropaei. The sequence continues at coordinate 728,702 of CACRXP010000247.1, read as the reverse complement.
GTTTTAATAAACGCACAACTGAGAATCTGCTTTTATTATCAGTAGATCAGAAGCATAGCAAATTGTGAAGTATTCAGCTATATTTCAAAGCCGATCAGAAAATCAACGTAATCCAAAACAAAGAAAATTGCGAATTAATTTCACGGACAAAAATTTCTCTTTGTATATACAAATGGTATGTTTGCAATTACACTCGCGAATTCTATTTAGATATACTAGTCGCCGACCAGTCTAGCAACATGTGACCCCAAAAAACTTCTATTCCTTCAAAGCCCAAATCAGCTAACTGAAGGAAAATCCTGATTGCCTTGTTAAATTGCAACTCAGCCAATGTAAGTGCGCAAAATACTAGGAAGCTAAAGAAGACCGTCCCGGAATCTACACATAAAATACAGCCTGTTTGTAAACCGTCATATTTAACATCATATTAAGTCTTAAGAATGTCTAAATATAAACTTCACTAAAAGCATATTGTCAAACATTATTCTATTTGTGCTGTCACATCCGCCCTTTTTGCATGGTCTGGCTTTCATTATATCGCGAACTGAGGTTTACTAAACTACAACCATTTTTATCCTTCATAGATGTTTTGGCAGATTTTTAATAATTCATATTCGCCTAACTGTGATTAACTCGGTCCGTCGGTGGGATTCGAAACCACAACAGTAAGGGTACAGTCAACGCTCTAACAACTTGACATGCGAGGCCCGGGCCGGACGACGCGAGTTATGTCACATTTGAGTCATGTTTAGCCGCCCAACCTACTGCAACGTCTGGAATCCACCAGACCAGTAAGTTTACTGCCCAGGCAGATTTCCCAAGTAATTCACCTAGAATCCACCAGATGACTACCAGGCTCACGAAAGTCATAGATGTTTTGTCAGATTTTGAATATTTCATATTGACCCAACTGTCCGGTGGGCCTCGTAGCTCAGGTTTTTAGAGCGTCGGCTGTACTAAAGCTTTCATCTTACTGTCGTGGATTCGAATCCCGCCGAGACGCCGAGTTTTTCACAGTTGGGTCAATATAAATTTTTATCATTATCAAAATTTTCTGCTTATTCGAAAAAATGCTATTTCTAAACAATGCAATAACACCTTTACTATTTGTTTTACGTTTTAAATTCCCCTAAAATGTTTTTGCTAATATAGATAGTGAATGCATTCATCGTTGTCGGTTTGCTGGTGATTAGCAATTATTTGTGTATTTCGGCACCTTCCATCTCTTAGGTCAAGTACTTTAAGGTTTGTTTGCTGACACATGTCAACGAGGATTACTTTTTCATGGCGCATGAACAGCTTTTCACATCCCTGGAATTACTGATATCTCTTTAGCTAAAAACAAAAGACCTCACTTTTGCCTTAAATTAAACGGATCTTTGTTTCGTTTGCATACTTTTTATCCTTTATAAAGATTACAAATGCACAAGAGTGTGGGTATACAAATATAAAAATACTACTGAAACCGCTATTCTTGTTCCCAATGCGCTCCTAAGTTACGTTGTAATACGAATTATACGGCATAACAAGAACCTGTAAGTGTTTTAAAGAGTTAAAATGACTATTTGATGATATGCTTTATGATATATTCATAAATGGCAGCGTAATATCAGCATGTCAAAAAGGGGACTGCCTGAAGGCGTTTTACTGCATCTGAAGGCATGCACTCACATGAGATTGCATGTATGACATTTCCTCACATATAAAGGCTTAGGTTTCTTCAAAAAAATAACCACACTATTTGAATTTTACCTCGTGCCGTCGGTCGATGGTTGGGCCTACATGCATAATAACTTTCGCTTGTTCTGTTGTGACCACAACTTCTGACGATGGACTCCTGTACGAGTCTGAATGCTCAGGATATTAGACAAAATGTTCCGGTGCTCGGCTCTTCTTCTTCACTTTAACTACTCTATAATATAACAGGAACAGGAAGTAGCATGGAAAATAAGCCGGATATAAAGGTACGTAGATTTGCGCCAAAATTATAGTCACGCGGTCAAATATAATTAATTAAATACAGATTTTGCAGGGAGAAGGACATTTACCGAAATAATAAAAGTGAATTGGCAATGTGCGCAATATGTCAGGTCTCTATAATTGATCATCTGTGATCGCGTGATCACACTTCATGAGTTAGGTCACATACTGTACACACAACGGACGCGAATGATTCCTTCCTCTAGGCAGGAAGACTCACTGAATTTCGCTCAGGCAACACAACGTTTCTGCGTTCTTCTAAAAAACAGATCAGACGGCATGCAATGCGTCTTGTTAGAAGACTTTAAAGACACTTTCATCCGGTTCACCTCATTAGTAGCCGGGATAAAAGATGTTTTAGAAAACTTTGGTGTGCTGCATTCAGTCCAAGACCTGGCCTGCGCAGCGGACAGGTTGGCAGCAACTGCATACAAGCAAGACGCTTCTTTTAATTCGCCACGTCACATTAAAAAATGCAGAAACTAAAATTCGCAGTCTTTGGAGAATGGATGACGGATGAAACCATACTAGCAGATAAGACATCAAATTCGGCGTTTTTTGATGTTGATAGAATAAATTTACAACTAAATATCAAGCAACAGTTGTAAAATTCGGTTGTATTAATTTAAACAAATCCCAACGCCTATTGCAACCCTTGGTGTGCAGACGTTCTTGCCCCAAAAACACTGACCTATACTCATTTATTAAACATCTTACTAGGCATAATATAAAGCAGCTTTTTTACGACAGTAAAAGGTACGTATATTACTGGTACAAAATAATTAAACTTTAAAATACCGCCAATATCGAGCGAAGCCTAACCTTTTAAAAATACTAAGAGAAGAATAAATTGTTTGTAATTAGCGAACATTGTTCGATTTCGGTTCGCCAATTGTTCGACATGTTAAAATCCATTTGTTAAGGGTATTTTCGTTGACAGATCTGCATAAATTCGTTCCATTTTATAAGTAATGTCGTCACTTTTAAACAATCAGCCACCATTTTTTGAGGTCTGCCTAGCCTCGAAGGAAGATAGCAATCCCAGCAACATATGTTTAAACCCACGCCTCCCGATTGGTGAGTCCAAAATGATGGAGGCCAATCAAAATCCTAACGCAACTTATATAAGAGTCGACTTGAAATTGCATTTTTCTTGCCAGTTTAAAAGCAGCCATGTCTAAAAGGGTATCACAGACCGATTTAACTAAGTTTGTTCAAAAAATGCAACTGATTTCTCATTAGTATATTGTATACATGCTTATTTGATCCCAGTTTTCATTTGGTATAAATGAACTATGTAATACATTTTGCAGGAAATAACAGAAGTCGTCTGTGTTCTGTTACTTTTATCCGTTCAATTACATGGGTCTTCGAAGGTAGGTTTCAAGCATTTGACAATTTAAAAGATTTTTATTTAGAAATGTGCCTCTGGCAAGATGCAGTTTTGGATTGATAGAGATAATGTTCTCCTATTATTTGCCCTAAATTATCCACTTTTTGTTCATTCCTTCCATCTTGCTAAAGATAGGGAACAAATAACTGACAATTAAAATTTGTGCAACTCGTCTAGTAACAAAGCAAAAGCTTAGCGTCATGATCTTTGGCCGAATGGCAGCACAGGCGCCGTTTTCGACTAATTGCATATTTTCCTATCTTAACTGTAAAGTGCATTCATAAGTTTCCCAGAAAACTGCAGTTTCTACTTTTTACCTATCTGACTTTATTTCAGTACTCTGTTAACAAACACACTGACTTTTGGGAAACACGTGAGATGTTTGCCTTTCTGGCGTGTGCTCGTGTTTATTCTGCCAAGTCCTCCCATCTGTGATTCCTCAGTAGGCAAAGAAACTGCGGTTTTCAAACCACAATGTAAACAGTTAGAGAATATTATCTTTTATAAGTACCGTTTGTTATTCATTAAGGTAGAATTTTGGAAGCATCTTCTTCAAGAAATTGCCGAAACACAGGATGCAAAAGGCATGGGTGAGTAAGAAATTATCACATAGCATATCAAAAGTTTGTTTTAACTGTGTCAATTTTTTCGTTAGGCCAAAAATTTAATGATTTAGTTTAATTTGCAACTAAGTCCTTTGACCAAAGGTTTTATTCCTATCAACAAACTTTAAAAATGCACGGACAAAATGTAAGATACTTAACCAACACATTTGTGTAGACGGATACAAATTAGATAGTTATCGCTTTTTTACTAATTATATCGGCTAACAGGAATACGTGAGCATTGCGGGAAAAATCAATACTTCAGTCCGATGCTGAAAAAAAGAATAATTGGTGGCGTCGCGTCAAGACAATTTGAGTGGCCATGGCTAGTCTCCATTCAGCTAAAGCCGGACGAAGGATCTTCAGGTGAAAGTCTGGTGAGCAATGAATTGCCTTTTTACGCAAACAGCAACACTTTTGTGTTGCCTTTAATCACACTCATGTGTTAAAAACAAATGTGTTTTTGACAGAGATATGAAAAAAGATAAAATTAGTTTTTCATATGCAAAGGCCATTCAGCTGGCAGTGAAATGACTAATGTGCATTTGGTATTTGCGCGTTTGGTATTTCCATCAGATCAGTTCTATCGGGTGGCTTCTTGCGGAACAGACCTGTTTCAGAAGGCTTTGCCGAACTTTCTGCGTCTTGCAAAATGTCTTAGGACTGTTGTGACTTGCAATGCTCTTAAGGTGCTGCCAGCTTACTGCGCCTTGATTTGAGATCTGGATGTTTCTCAGCTGGCGATGCAGAGTCTCGGCTGTGACCCGATTTGCGATTTTACCATTAGTCCTCGGGCATTAAGCCTGGGAGACGTATTAACACAAACCACTACTGATGACATCCGAATAGTCGTTTCATCGGAATTTTTGGGGTGATTGTGTGGATGCAGATGTTTACATAAACAACATGCAACTTAAATATAGAAACCTACAAAGCCAGATATTGGATGGAGCAAAACTGCCGCATTTTCTACCGCACATACATAGGCATAAGTTACCGAGGTCTGGTTACGGTGCACCATTCCACGGGTTTACAGTCGTTTTGAAAGTTTAGAGCTAATATCTACGCTAACGTTTCCCTAATATGCAACGTGCGTGCTAAAACTGCCTCCGGACTCCATTACTAACTAACAGTAGGAAAGCCTTGGCTGATATTTAGATGATTTAGGTAGTTGTCTTCCGATCATTGGATGGTATATATAATTTACTTGGTCGAATAGCGCGTCGCCCACTGAGAAAATATAAACATAACAGAATTTTCTGTTTTAGACAATTGGTTTTTGAAACAGCAATGGAAGCTTAATGCTGATATAATTAATTTAAATAACAACCTTTTTAGTGCTTCAGTTTATTTGTGTTCTTTAAATTATGCATAATTTTCGGTTAGGAGAATGAGAGAAATAAGCAGAAAATAATTTATGTAAAGCCTTTCAAATTACTTCAAATTCACAGAAACTAGTTTGTTTGCAACGGATTAACGATTCTGATTTATGATGCACGGGCAATATTTAATCGTTTTTAATAGCATGCGGTCAGTGCAGGCTATTTTGGACAAATTGTCCATCCCAAAACTGTTTCAGCACACAAACAGGCAATTGGGTTTCTATAAATACTCGCCAAAAAGTATGTATTTATATGCTTGCCAAAAGCATAACCACGTTTGAACAACAAAAACCAAAATAGTTTGTTTTGCTGTCAGTGCGTTTATTTTTTACAGCTTTTCCTGCAAATGTTGCCCGGAATCGAGGCAGAACAACGAACGAAAAAAACAATAGCATATATGGGAGGATTTTTCAGTAATTCCAATTTATCTTTGCTGCGCCTGTATGTGAATAAAGTGAAGTATGTTCTGGACTTCACAGAAACGTTCAAGATAATTTTTAGTCGAGAATGATTCTTTAGGACTGCGTACTCCTAACTCACTTTACTGATAATGTCACTGTATGTCTTCTAATGTCGTAAGATACTAAACGCTTCAGTTTCCTCAAAATATTAAATTTCAAAAACTGTTACCCACAGTGACTTGGACTTTTACGCTTGTACAAATATTGTGTGGTTCTTTAATAGAAAAATCAAGAAAAACGCTGCTTCCTAAGAGTCCAGTCCGATATTTTGGCCTCTGCTTAATATGAAATGTTTTTCGCCACATTTAATGAGATTAATTTTCCCACGGCACCTATGAGTAGGTAAAAGTCCTACTGTCGTAGTTCCTCTCAAACGGTGCTTATTAGCACACAGGTTTTCCTAATAACTAAATGGGTTTTTCTGTTTCATGGCTTCTTTTTCTTATTCTTATTCTTATTCTGTTCAATAACTAGTGACCTGAGGGATCATACTATTTTAGGTTAGATTGACTGCTGCATCGCGTAATTAGTGCTGCCAAATTTGATGCTCACTGAAAAATAGTCAAATTGGCTTAAGATAAGCGGATGCATTCCAAAAAATGTCTTTATTTGTTGTGCCTATTTTAGCATTTCCGCCGAAAAAGAAATCCAGCATCATATGAACAACATATGCGGGACCTTACTAATCCCGAATCTCCTGAGGCTCTGCAAAATATGCTGCACTTGATGAGTCAGATAATGAGTGATCCAGAATTCCAAAACTTTTCTTTTAATGCATCTGCTCCTTCGCGTACTAGGATGAAACTCTCGGGCCATGTTTGTGGCGGTTCTCTCATTAGTCGTTCGTGGGTTCTTACGGCAAAACACTGTTTCGAGTAGGTGGACTTTTGGAGTTATGGAATGTTTTGGCTGTAATTATTTATTATAAATATCATGTATAACCAGATATAGAATTAAGATTGCAATTTAGTCGGAGAGTGTAATTTTTGTTTAGTGTAATGCTAAAAAGTTACGCATATGAAGTATTTGTCGTCACAAAAGACACGTCACTGAAACAACATTTGACAAATTAGGTGTTTACCATCAACTGCAGAATAGTGACAACAAAAAAGCAGTTGCGTTAATCTTTTATGACACGCTAATGTATCTTGTAATAGATAAATAAACGTGACTAAGCTATAATTCACTTAAGCTAACTACATTTACGTGTCTCACGAAAGTGTAAACTGTTCATGGCAGTCCAGAGGCGCATTGTGATAGACTTTAGCAATATCAAGCTTGGCAGCTAACAACAAAACGCCCGGTCGTATTATTTGTCTACTTAACTGGCAGATTATTTAGGACATAATGGAGTTAAGAAGATAAAAAATGTGAAGTATTATATCCTTTCCCAATGAAGTTTCTCAAATGCAACGAACAGATAATAATTAACTGAGTCCTTACAGTTTGAACAATATACATAGCATTTATTGGGCTGCAGAAAACCATACTAGCTGCACGGTTACTAGTTAAGAGCCCATATATGTGTTTCAGCGATATTTTGCCACTGCATGACACAGCTGCAAGGGTTTCAGCTTAAGTGGTTCTCTAGCGTTTTCCGCGAGCGTTACGGTAAATATGTCAGTTCACAAATTGTCACTTTTAACTCGCCCAAAAATTAACTTCTAACTTGTAATAGGTGAGTTTCGAGAAAGGTTTGTAGGTGCCGATAATTAAGAAAGCAAAAAAACGCAACAAAAAGGCAAAGGCATCACTTATGTCCAGAGTTGCTTACTCGGAGAAACACTTGCGTTGGCCAAAAGAGTTAAACATTGAAGAACGTTGAAGTCTCGCAAATACGAACCCTCTATACTGTCATCAATTAAAAGAAGACACTATTTTTATCATTTACTGATAACGGCAAATGAATTTATTGTCCCTTCGGAGACATTGCCAAAAAGCTGTTGCCTTGTTTGTATTTTCACTCCAATGACTACTTTGGAGCATCTTACCCACCTTCACGCAGCAGCCACCGCTGGGCCTTCTTTTCCTGTGACATATACGAATAAATGTCACTAGTTGTTTCCTTTTTACACAATGCCCACCAAAATAAGTAGCCCCGGACATAAGCCCTACCTTTGCCAAAATCTCTAATTTACGATCGTATGTCGAAACGAATGCTTATCGGTTAATAAGAATAACATCTTTCATTCTGCCTTGTTTTTTGCGATAAATACTGATTGAAATAAAGCAGTGATGACGATTGTCAAAAACTTACATTGAGCGACCGATCTCATAAAATTTTGGTCGAAATTCTGAAATGTATTTTCGATAAGAAAGTACTACTTAGGTGGGATTATAATGTTGCTTGTCAAGCAACATACTCCCATAGTATTTCGGACTCGCCAGGATGTCGGCTTTTGAATCCGCTTTCTTTGGACCTCCTGTACAAAACTCACCCGGTAAAAATGACTACTTAATTAGCATGTATGTTTCACATTCATTTACGAGAATCTTATCAATTCAAATATTTTTTTATAAAAAAAACACACTAAAATTTGCTTTATTTGACTTCTTTGGTAGAAAATAACATTGCCTTTAGATTTTCTACCTAAAGAAAACGTGCATTTAGGTTTTATAAAAGTTCCTAGTTATGAGGTTTTTAAGGCCTGCGATGTCCATCCGTACAGCGTCGTGTATCTCCGTTTACCAATGCTCCTCGTGAAATGTACAACGTAGTCCACATTCATTGCAAGAATTTATGAACTAAATAAGGTATCTTCTTAGAGACATAGGGAAATATATTATTTTTCTTGTGCGGACAGCTTGCAACTTGTTGAAAGGAATCGCTAAATGATGGTGTTGCAACTGATCTGACCCAAAATTATTTGGGAATTGGGAAACTTTTCCACAACCTGAATATACGATATTTTCGGGCATAAAATGTAAAGACAAGGCTATTTTGTACCAAACGTGTAAAGGAGATCATATTCTATTTGTTTTTTCCATAACAATTATTTGAATTTATAAGGCCATTGAAAAGCAATGTGGAAAGTACATGCTAATTAAGTAGTCATTTTTAATGAATGTGGCTTCCATAGGACGTAGAAATGAAGTGCATTCAAAAGCCGACATCCTGGCAGTTCTGAAATACTATGGGACTATGTTGTTTGATAAACAACATTACAACCCCACCTAGGTAGTCCTTCATAATCAAAAACGCATTTCAGAATTTCGGCCAGCATTTCATCAGATCGGTCGCGCATTGTATGTAGAACTACTTGGGACTTAGTCATACCTCACTCGAATAATCTGAAACCCAGCTACATCGCTGACGACGTCGTCTGGTGACCTATAAAATGGTCACAAGACTGTGACTTAGGTGCGAATTAGTGAACACTAAGGCTGAATTACGCAGACCAAACGGCAATCTCTTGTCACCCACTATAGTTTGATGACAAGGCGTTGTTCAGACGCCCCTAGATAGGCACGAACGCAGACGACAATGCTGCACAATCCGCCTACGCGTGTTGCATATCATCCGGTTCCCGCAAAATATACCAGGCTTCTAGAGGAGGTGACTCGAATTGCATGAGTTTTGGGGTGTCATAAGGGTTACTTTTAGAGGTATTCATGGCAGTCTGACTCCGAGTCTTAGGGAGGACCAAATTAACAGGTTATTTGCAGCCTACCAAGTCACGGCTGTTTCGCATCAGTTTTTTTGTAGTGAGGACTACGCTACTTTTTCGTACGGACGGATTCACCGATAGTAGCCTTGCTATCTCTTCCCCTTAAATGCAAGCGGCCGACTGTCTGAGACTACTGCGCTGATAGGACTAAGCGCAGTGGTAGGTGTGGCGTAGACCCTGCATCCAGAGATGTGAAAATGTCCGCTATGTGTGGCTTTTGTTTAACGATGTGTGAAATCTGTGCGTCTGAAGCGCAGTCCGTTATGAAGGCCGTCATCTATGACGAGCAGGACAAATAGGCGCATGCGCACGTCATATGAGAGTTTGGTCAAGTTCGATCTGGAAAGAAATTGGCCGTCAGTGACCTACATCGCGTATTCGAAGATTGTTGGCCTCGGAAAGGCAATAAATCGGCGTGGACTTATTTCTCAATGCGTAAAGTACAGCCACCTTATGCTTGAAATACCAAAACTGTCAGAAAAAAAACGGAATAGAAATAAGAACCTTTCCTAAAAGTAGGTTTTTAAAATGTCCGTCCAGTAAGACTGAGATATCTTGTTTCTAGAAAACTACAAGAATGAGTTCGGGGCACGTCCAAGACAGAGTGGCAGTGGAGGAGACGTAAAGTTAATAAAGTGTCAAACAATGCGAAGCAAGAAAAATGTTAAATTGAGCATGCGGCACTGTCTTGACAAAAAATCTTAAAATAGACGAAATACACTGTTTTCTGGGAGGATAAAAGCCGTTTCTGCAAACCAGTGGGAATAAATGATAACTATAGTCCTAAGTAGAGTTGATAGAATTTTTCTCTGAAAATAGCCACGGTCTGTTATAATATGGACGACAAGAGTATGCTGAAATACCCGCAAATCGTCTCCTAAGTAGTTACTCAACCAGAGCGACCCCTCTCAAATAAAAACTACTATTTTGCATGTATTAACCACAATGAGGTAATAGCATTAACAAAATATATGTATGCACTACTATCAAAGGACCCTCCTGAATCATAGGCGATCAGGCAAATTAATCGGACGCGTAGCATAGTGCAACCCTTGCAAATACAATGACGAGTTGTAAGGTTAGGGAACCCTTATTAAACGTTATGGTACTTGCGAGTGCTTCTTTATTTTGACATCATTATGAAGACCACAGAGGACCTGAAAGAAAGTGCGTTGTATTTAAAGACCAACGTAGCACTGACAGTAACTAAGCTAAAACTGCCGAAGTTTTTTAATAAACGGGCAACTATGTTACGGTCAGATGGGTAAACAAAGGAAGATCACATGATTTACTGTTGTTTTAAGATGTAAACTGCTATTGTTGGTGTAAAGCTGCAAGTTAAATCATTTATAGTGCTCCGCGTATTCACCCACGTGTTCACGACAAACAGTTTAATTGTCTTGTTGTTGCTGTGCTTTTTCCGCAAGAACTTTTCAACAAAACACATAGTGTAATTCCTAAACGCGTTTTTAAAAGAATATGCTACTAAATCAAGCTAACAAGATGATATATTGAATGCAAACAATTACTTCAGTCTTGCCAACACTGTAGAACTCTCGTTTGCAGGGCTCTCCCATTATACACTCAAAAACGGCATACCACGTCGTGAAGTTTACCTCATCAAACCCGTTTAGGAATCTATTTTAGTAGGCCTCCTAAGATACCTAAATTAGACAAAGTAATTGTAAAATTGTTCATAACAAAATAATCACCTTCTTATCAGCTAGAGTGATTGATACTTAGAGTTGAGCTGAGGAAATATCGAAAACGTTTTTCCACTATATAACCTCTAAGAATTCTAGTAGAAAGTCAATCCGCCTCAGTTTTGGAGAAAATCATATAACAACCTGTAATAAAATCCTGCCGATAAAGACATGCTTATTCTAGGATACAATATGTATTCAAAGTCAAGAGTCTTCTGTTGAAAATATCGCGCTTAGTTTTTTAACGTTAGTTAATCTGTTAAGTATTTTAAAAATAGGTTAAGTCGCAAAAATATTCTCCAGAATTTTAATATGGTCTTCACTGAATAAAATCAATATCCAATCAATCTAAATAAGCAGTTGCGTTTTATCATAAGCGCATATATGCACTGAGTATATTTTAAAAGCTTACAGACAGACGTATCTATTTTTCTACCAGTATTTACTTTTCCCTTATACCTGTAGTCCAAGCCTAAATCCATCTCTCTCCGATGATCCGGCAAAGTGGACGGTAAGAGTTGGGGAGCATAATCTCCAAGAACCGGAAGAATTTCAAGTTGATCACGCTGTCGCAAAGATCATAGTCTATCCATCCAATGAAAGCAAGTTAACCATTTTCCTAAGAAGCATTATTAATACGATGTATTCTAACAAGTTTAACATTGATTTCTTAAATGGCAACTGCTTGGCCTTTTGCGATCTGTGATGTGAACGATTGAGGTGAAAGTCTAAGGATACGTAAATATCAGCTGGTTTGGTCGTTTAGATGTATTCTCGTGCAAACAAAATTGGTTCGACGATAGATTTATGACACATTAAACATGGCTTCAGCTCGCATATCGAGTCTATTAGTTCAGAGTGGCTTGGTTTCATTCTTTTGCGAGTAATTCAATATTATTTGGTAGGCACGAAGGCAAAAACATTATCACCTTTTTTAGAAATGTTTCCTGATTGCAAAATAAGTCTTTTATAACATTGCTCCAGGCGAGTGCAAAATGTTTCAATTACTCTGGAGCACGCTAACGTATGAATTCATAGGTCTCCGCATGTTCCTAAGGTATGATTAGCAGAACTTTCAAATGTTTTCTTAACGGGATTTGTAGCCATGGTCGCTATACACAAACTTCAGGCGACAATTGTTTTCTAGAAGGCCTTGCGATTCTATAATTACTGCCTCCCTTAGTTTGTTCTTGCAGGAAAGAAAGGATTTATTTCTCTATTTGAACCAGTGTGGAGAAGATGTGACAAAAAATATGTTAGAAAACATATAAAGAGTATGCAATTATTAGCCTTCGTCTCAATAAAACGTAGACAATTGAAATTTATGCGCAACACGAGATTTCTCGTTTACGAAATAACAGAAAAACGCCTGATATAAAGTTAAGGTTATCGACATTTTTATTTTTCTTTAAGAAATCGTTTGACATTGCATAATAAAGACCGTATGTCCTATGCAAAATTAAATACCGTTGGGTTCAAACACTTCTTAGTATTTTTTGCGAAATTTCCAAATCCGCACGCCCGCACAATTGATTGTTTCCGCTTCCCTTGTTAACTGATTACGTATTGAGATATAATGACTTTGGACTAGATTGAGTAGGGTCGCAAAACGCAGTAGAAATAAAATGCGCAGTTCTTCGGCGATATGATGAGCATTGTTTGATAAGGAACAGCGTTTGTTGTAGTACTGTTCAAATGTAATTGACTGGAGTGCTTGTTAATTCATACGCGCTTGTCATTGTAAATTAAAAAGAACAAGCTTTAGTCATCAGTTCTCTAGGATACTGTTCAATGTAAAAACCGCAATATGAACGCAAAATCCACGAAAACTCGTTGAAATGAATGGTCGAGTTTAAGGTAAGATCGCGGTTTCATTCGAAATTCAGAAGCATTCTACCCTCACAGGGACTTACTAACTGAACAAAAAATCATGCATTTATAGGGATTTTGCTGTTTTTCATAAGAGAGTCCGCTTTCGACCAGAATTTAAATTGGGGCAGGGACCAATCAGACCACGAGAGTATCTATCAGTATATGCCCACCCTCCGACATGAATGTCAAATTTCCGCATTGTCCCAGTCTTTTCAAGGGACCTTGACAGACTAACCTCGTGAAACTTACTGATATGCATTGACTTAATCGAGTAAGCTGAAAGTACCGAATAAAAAACATGGCACGCACTAAAATGCCGAAACTTTTGATGCCGGCGACCAAAGGATTTGCAAGTTTGTGGTGTTTTCTTCGGATATCGAATCAATTCACTAAAGAAATAACAGATCTTTAGCGCACGTGAGGCTATTATTGAAAATTATGTTGAGCTTATAAGAAGGCGCAAAGATCCACTCACTTAGGTAAAGTATTTGAAATGCCCTTACGGAAGTCTGCTGCGAATTTCCGCTTATTAAAGCTCGTACTTCCTAATCCACATTAGCACGCCAATTGTGAAGTCTGGTGCACCGTCGAATGCTCGTATGAGCCATCTACAATACAAAATTAAAGCGCGTCATACGCTGCAAGTTCCCCTTCTGACAGAAATCTCACGATACTCATAAGTAAAGAGAGGCGTTAGAGAACTCTTGTTAAATTAAAGATGTGGTACTGGGGACGCTAAAGTATTTTCGAGTCCTATAAACTGCAACTTTTTGCTTCTGCTTCTAATTGCTAGATGTGACAGGAGCAAACTGTTTTCAAAGGGGTTATATATGTTGAATTACCTGCTGATTATGTTTCGTAGACTAGGGAGTTTGCTAAAAACAATCACTTTTATAAATTGATTTAAAGACTCACGTTGATGCATGCTTTATCTTTTAAGTGTAGTTCACGAAATGGAGACGCCTAAGGGTGCTGTTAGTAATTAAGTCGATGACAGTGCCTTTTCTCGAACAAAAAATCAAATCGTTGGCATGGATTATACAGAATGTCAATTTCGATTCCTCTTTCAGTGACATTCTTTATCTCAGTTCTGAACTCCCCTTATTTTAAGAACTCGCCTTTTACCATAACTGTCCTAATTTCTAAAATAAGGGTAAAACTTCCCTTCATTGAGTAAACAGAAACACCGAAATTGCCTTTTCGTGCTGTCATCGGCCAGTAATAACCTAATCCAGCACTACAAACCCCATATTTCAAACCAGAGTCAGCTGACTGTTGAGTAAATATTGACTATTACTCAATAAACCATACTTTCTTCTCTGTCGTATGACGTTTAACGGGGTCCATATACTTTTTCGACTTCTATTTAGGGCCGTTATTAGCATGCACTTGTTTGCGGAAATTTCGACAGTTGACTACTCTTTTACAAAATATCTCGAGATTTCGGTTCCTAACGACTTCTTCTAGAAGATACTGACTTTGAAACTTTCCAAAGTTTACATGAAAGCTTGCATATATCTATTTTTAGAACTCAAATATTTGTTTAATAATGTGTTTTGTAACTGGCCATTAACCGATTTTAAGGCTTGTCATTTCCTATTTATTTTAAACCTAACCTTTTATTGCATCATAATTTTTGCAAATGAAAGTGTCGAGTCAGAAAAAAAATTATAAAATAGTGTTAAAAATGTTATCACATTTGGAGTTGGTAAGGCGACATACAGATCGTTTTAAGGGCACCGTACACATTCAAGATAAGTGTGCAATGACGGGAGAGTTTGTTTGTAATTTCAAGAAGGAACATTTTGCGCCATGTTTCAAATATTGTCCGAAACAGTCATCATCTCTCTTGATTACAAAAAAAACTTATTTTATGCATAGGTGCCTAGCAGCCTCTGTCCGTCAATGTATTAAGGTAGACAGCGTTATCAACCTTTGATCCGTCAAAGGGATATATTTTCCCCCATCTGAGACAGATGAATCCCACAACTTTAAGCCTTTTTGTGACTAGTGGCTTAAGGGTGTCGTTCCTAATCTTCCTCTATCTGCCAACGACATCAAATATTTCAGCAGTTCTCCTCACGGCGCTCAAGCTCTTAATACTGCTTTGCTGCAGTAATCCAAGACTTGTTGCAGTAGCCCATCATTCGGGTCTAATTGATTCCTTTCTTCCTAAATTTGCCGAGCTTTAATGAAGGATGACGTAAAACCCGTAAGTTGGCGTGCACGATCATCTGCTTGCTTTATGCCTTTAGAACTCCTGTTCTGAAACATTAATGAAAACTGGTCTAGGAGCAAACGGTCGTTTGGGACCGAAACTACAGGGCAAACTGCTAGGCACCTGTTTTTAGCTTTTACTTTACTTTTAAGTCCGCTAATTGACCGGTCGAAAAGCTTTAAAATTTCTAGTCAAGAACCCTTCTGGTACTTCGACTGCTGTTCCATTATATGCCTTCCGTGCGTTCTAATATGCGCCGTTACGTGGAAACGTCCCCTGCCGGCATGCACATAGGCACTTACATGGTCATTGTTTATCTTTTGTGTGTCCATTATGAGTTAAGACGAGACATTCAAGAAGATGCGGTTCCTTTCTGATGGAAAAGGAGATGGCGTTGCCGATAGCACAGCTCTGTCAAAAAAGCATGAACTGAAAAGTGCAAAACCATTAAGAAAATTACTACACTGCCATCATATAAAACCCGGTTGCGTGCCGAACTAGGCCTATATGTATGCTATGCGCTTTCCTCCCATCCGCTTTAGACAAAATAATATCGTTACTTAGTGAAGTTAATTAACAAACGCATAACTAAGATACCTGGCAGCACAATAACCAATGGAGTAGCGCAATTTGAGTTCATGGGTTAAGCTGTCAAGCCCCTATTTTTAGTTTACTGGACCCATGTTCGGGTTCCAAATCTTTCCGGCCAGTGGTAGAATAACGACGAATCAGTAACTGCAAATAGGCCAAAGTAAGTATCTCAGTCTCTGCTGTCTTCAACAGTACTCCTTTCACATTCCAAACTTACTTATTTTATTAAGGAACTATAAATGTAATAGCTCCTCTTTCTCTAACAATAATCGAATTCATTTGACGAGCACTGCGTGAGAGAAGAGATCTAATTTCAAATTTATTTTACAGTCGCCGTCGCGCCATGAGTAGTATCAGGAGGTTCACATGTCATTTTTTTCAGAGTTATACACACCAGCACTTATGAAGGATGTCAGGCAACTTTTTTTCGTCAAAAAATATTTGCAGGAGCAAACACGGATCTTCGAGTCCCTGAAGCTCAAGAAGCAAGACATAAATGCTGCACAGAACGGATTCTGAAGTAGTCTTTCATGTCTCTTACAATGACACCAAGCGGCTTTCTCAAAGTCTTGATTGATTGCATACAATAAATTGTAATCTCTGGCAGAGTAAACCCTTTGTCTAACTTTGGTAGTTATAGTTAAAAAAACTTACTCCACATGCGCTCAATACCTGACTAAACTAACAATCTTCAGCTTCGTGCATCCGAAACCTCTGGCTTGGATTGTCAGATTCCCACTAAGAGTTAACGATTTTGCCTCAGTTCGGCAACATAATTAATGTTATGTAAATAAAGACGAGTTCACCCGTGATATGCAGTTTTCTTTTACATACAGTAGGTGTGCTAACTCATGAAATGTTGACTGAAGTTCTGAAATGCGTTTCCGACTCGAAAAGAGTACTTAAGTAGAGCTTTAAGGCTAACAACCATGCAGCATAATTCCATACTTATTCAAGTACTTTAGGATGTGGACTTTCGAACGAACTTTTTTCCGGCCGCGTGCAAAAACTACACTCAGCAAAAAGTGACTGCTTGGGTAGCATAAAATGTTTCCATTGATTTTCGATGTCTTAATAAATTCAAAATTATTTCAAAGAGTACATGCATAAAAATAATCATTTATTCAGTCGTTTGGAAGAAAATTACGTCTTCTTTGCATTTTATGCTTAAAGCAAATACATAAATCGGTTTTTAAAAACTTTTCCAACTCTCGCATAATTTGGAGCCAGACGTGCTGTTACAATTACATTCGCGGTTTCCAAACTACAAGTCGTATATTTTCCGTGTGCGAAAAATCATACATTCTTATGCGATGTCACGAGGAGACTGAATGGCTTCGTAAAAATGTTTGCCGGATTTCAGTCATATTGCAAACTTTACAAGCAACATTACTAAATGTTAAGACACGGTGTTTTATGAACGGGCATTTCACAGTCTTACAATCTCATAATTAAAAACAGCTTAAAATTATGCATTTCCTTCCGGTATAAATTTAAAGAAGAAATAATTTTCTTTTAACTGAGTGAAATAATGTTTTTATGCAATATGTTTGAATTGATAAGTGCATCGAAAATCAGCGGGAAAAACCATGTTACTCTAAGAATCCTTTTTTATAAAGCGTGTTTTTTGCAGCCGGCCAAAAGAAGTTCGTTCGAAAGCCGACATCTCGAAGTAACTGAAATATCCTGGGACTGCTGCAGGGCGAATAATCTTGCAGCCCTAATTAAGTAATCTTTTTGAGATGAAAACGCATTTCGGAATTCCGGTTAACGTTTCATGCAGTCTACTTCGCATTTCATTTAGTGTTTGCAGGCAATACTTACGAGTAAGTTAGCAGCGATTAGCCTTTATTTCTTAATAAATCTAGGTCCACGCCGAATTTTCGGCAAACTATGGGCCTAGATGTTAATAACTTAAGATGGGCTTCCAACAGCAGGACGTTAATCACCTTGCGTAACAATATCTCACACCTCGGCCAAAGCAAAAATGTCATTCCTTCTTTGAATCACAATCAACCTTATTAGGGGAAATGGCCCCATTCTTGGGTTAATTGAACTCAGTCAAACGGGTTGCTGATAACGCAAATGAAAATGAACGGAAGAGTTCCAACAGAAAGTAATGAACTAATCGTTTCCCGCTACCCAAAAACTGCATAAAGGCAATTATTTTTTGCTACCCATAACCGTCTAATGATAGTTTAACCGTCTCAAGTGACGGAATCCATCATATGCCTAACGTAGCGGGCTTTGCATCGGAGACTTGCATGTAAATCTGCCTTAAGAGGCAGACTCCTCCATCATCCATTAGTCAGCGGTGACAGGACAGTGTCATGACAACTGGAGGTGGTCGCGTGCCCTCTAAACGGGCCACGTGTTAGATGCGCTGGACCTACACGGGGGCCACATCGGACTCCGGCAGGCGTTATCTGTGCGCAATAACAAATGCCAACATTTGCGGGGTGCGCTGGCGGACCCTGTTGTCGGCATTCGTCGCTCAACTGGACCACCGCCGCCACCCCATTGTTTTGTGGTCAAAATCCTGGTCATTTGTGTGTGGACCAGGGGGTGCGGAGTGGAGCGCCAAGGCGAGGATCCGTCCGAGCCATCCACCTGCGGCCTCGCCCGTCTCCGGTCTTCTTGACTTGGTCTTGACACCGGGCTCAGCGGGAGAGGAGGAGAGAGTGTAGGTAGATGCTACGCAAGTCTACTGGCACTATAAACCCCTGCGTAAGTCACCGTCCCTGCTCCCACAATGCAGTCTGTGGGGCACACGGTGGTCATCGTCGAAATCGACGGACGAACTGTCGGAGGTGTTCGCGGACACAGTTTATGACAACATTAACCATGCCGTCAACTAGCGCCACAGAGGGCTCGATCTGCGCTATATGCAGCAGGCCTCCGTAAGGGCAGCTCAGATCCCCGGGTGAGAGAGTTCCATAGAGTCTACTTTAAAAAGGAGCCACCGAGGTCTGACTCTCAGTCCGTTAGTTACTCCGAAATACTCCCTCGAAGACCGAGCCAACTTGTCGGTTGACAGACTTTCAGGCCATGGCTCGGCTAGATCGCAGTTGGTAGCCAGGAATGGGGAAGCGGATGGCGACCTAAACCCTAATGCTTATCTTAACCCTGACCCTAACCTCCACCTTAAAAGTTAACCGTTAACCCTAACGGCAACCCTAACAGAAATCTTAAACTTAACCGTAGCCCTTAGACATAGCCGTAACTGGAAAACCTAACCGTAATACTGAAATCTTATCGTACGCTCAAACCCTAACCGTAAGCTGAATACCTAAGCCTAAAGGCGTAAGCCTAATCTGAAAATCAGAAACCATTAACCGGTACCCTACTCCTAACCTCAAACATAGGACGGCAACCAAATGGGTCAGATATGATTATGGAGCCCCACAAAATAGCCCCAGTAAACAAGCCCCCCAGCTACCTGTAATAAGGGACCTGGCTACCCATGAATTTAAGGGTTCAAATTTATTACACTAAGAAATGCACTCGCTTGCTATGGAAAGGGGTTTCTAGGATGGCTCTCACTCTCCCCTTCCTCTCTTTTGCACGTGCCAACTCTACACACTTCTCTGACATATAACGATATGACGGGACGCATTGGCTAGCTGGGTTAAACAGCTCGTCTGAGTTTGATGCTGGTTCCCACTACATCTACCGCACAGCAGCAGAGGATTTGCTTCTCACGAAGGTGAGATTGTCATGTACAAACATGCGGCGTTTTGCATGTCGCAACAGTGATAGCGAAATGGATCGCATGCCTTCTGCAAGAGAAAGACATGGTTTGTCGCGGATGTATTTGCTGTTCAGTAGGTCCATAAGCAGCCTAAGGAGGTCTGTGTGGGCAGCTAGTGCGAGACGGGTTCGAACTGCGATTTTTCACGTAAGGTTTTCATGGAGGAGCAAATGGCAGTGTAGACTCATGCGACTGTCCAAAATTTAAGGACAGCGTAGGCAGGAAGGACGACCGAGGTGGGTGTAAATTGGGGTTCCTGAAGCTGGTACGTAAGTCTCAGTGCGGTGGATTCGCAAATGTCCGACCAGACGGTTGCCTGATTAAAACGTGCTATCGCGATGAAGACAGGGTGGAAGTGAGTCGCCGTTGCCGGTGGCAGAGGTAATGGAAGTGACGTTTTATGGTATTGTAGCGGTGCCCTGAATGATGGTGCTAGTGGTGGGATTTCGGTTGGCAGTATTGCTATTGTATTAGGTTCAGGATGCCTAACAAGGCGGAGTCACGCCCAGCGTGGAAACGATGGCACGATTTGAATGCTCGAGCACATTGAGTCTTGCGGCTTTCTCTCTTCGTCTTGGCGGCGGCTATTCTATTGGCTCCGAAGATGTCTACTCGGAGTCTTAACAGCATACCGCCATGCCTGTCGATCCTAATTAAGGCCTTCCTAGGTCTCTGGATTGATTCGCAGGTACCTGAGTAAGGCCTCCACGATGTCCTTGCAGAGACGCTATTCTGCGCATTGTTTGTGACCACCCATAATTACGCTACCTTAGAATAGCCGCCTGAACAAAAAGTGGTTGTCAATCCTAACGATGTGGCCTCTCTATCACATTGTTACCTACGTCACTGCCAGTTCTTCCCAGAATGCCATTACCGGGGATCGTATTTTGTCACTTCACGTTTACAAGTTTTCGAAGGTAACTAAGCTTAAAATGGTTGAGTTTACCTTCTTGGCTTTTATAGACAGCCCACAACTTCGTTTCGTACAAGAGTTTGTCGGGACAACAGCCCAGTATATGCCCAATTTTATGCGGAGTATGATCCGATGACTGTTGGACGCGGAATGCTTTAGCCGGACAGAAGGTTTGGCATGCGTTTGAGGTCCGATTTCGACGTCGATCTTAACGCTACTTATACCTTCAACCTAAGGGTGCCAGAATTGGTCCACATCTGTGAAGAAGGTTCAGCGATATTTATACAGAGTCCGTTGCGATTATCACTTTTTTCAGGTTAATGCCTGGCCCTCTCCTTTGCCGTATTGATGGTCAAATGAAGATGGGCAGTCGGGAGCGAATGGATACACACTCCGCCACCTTCTTTCTCCTTGTGGTGTTTAGCACACAGACATTCCACAGGTGTTGTGCAG
>CACRXP010000247.1:682140-707254 GCA_902702965.1 Spirometra erinaceieuropaei | reverse complement strand
GTCAGGAGCACGTCAAGTTGGCCCCGCCTCCGGACTAGGACGTTATCCTGAAGATGCGTATGACGCGGGCGTTGACAACTCAAGATTCCTAGATCACACGATATTTATTTGGGTGTCTTTTGCTGAGGTTGAGAGCCTGCAAGCTGCCCAGCCGGCAGTTGTGGAAAGTGTCCTCACCAATAAAGCCACCGTGGTTGCGAGTCTTTGTCCGCCAGCGTGTACCTGCGTTTCCTCTGGCAGTCCACCAGTGAAGGACTCAGTGCCGATAGGCCTCCAGTTCTCGCCCCATTCCTGCCAGGTATATCACGGCTGAAGCGATCGATTGCAAGAGAACCTGAGACGGAATGGAGGCGGCATGGTAAGCGGCCGCGTTGACGAGCACAATGGCGGGCTAACACGTTATCCCCATTTGGAGCAAAGACGGCCTGTAACGACGCCAAAAAATTGTTCCGGTCTAAACAACATGGGTAAGTGATGAAGTTGGCGATCAAGGAAGTGGACTGTCGTCCACGTCGACTTTTCCTGGAGCGGTAGACTGAAGGCGTGGGTCAGACGGATACTTCTTCTGTGCAGGCTTGCAAGGGAAGAAGTCTGTTGTTGTTGCAGCTGCTGATCGTGGGGTGACCAAGGACGCCCCCCCCCGAGGCAAAGTAGTCTGTGCCGACGCGGCTATTGAGGTAAACAAGGACATTTACTTTGTTCATCTTCAGCCCATTCGCAAGGAGAGCGCAAGTCTTCGCATAACTTGTTATGCACGTCCTCGACTCTAATCACTGACAAGGCATAGGCGTCGACAATGGTGTCAAACTTGTCCTCGCGAGGCGACAGTCTCATGATTATGAGACTACCACTAACACATTGTGGCAGGCAGGACAGACGTTTCTCGACGTCGTGTATGACAGCAAGGGCAATTCTGAAGTCTCGTTGCTCTGTTCCTGCAGTCTGCCCCAGAGAAAGATGTATCAAGCGCCTACCTTACTCGGTTATCCCTGCTCAAAGAAGCAGGTCTCGCTACAGGTCTCAATGCCAACGCTGAAACGACTCAATTCGAGTGCAACCTGAGTCGTCCCTCTTTCCATATGGTTTGCCACTATGTTGTTTAAAGGTAAAGATCTATTCCAGACGGCCGGAGCGAACATTGCCATTCTGGCAACCTGTGGGTATGGGGATAGTTATCGTGTGAATGTTATGGAGACAAAACTGCTTGTGTTCACAAGCCGTGGTCAGTTTGCAAAGAAGTTTTTTCAGAGGTGTTTTGGCAGATTCCGAATAATTCACTTTGATTCGACTGTGAAAAACTCGATGCCTCGCTGGGATTCGAACCGACAACAGCGAGGGAAGGCTTTAGTACAGCCAACGCTCTGACCATCTGAGTTACGAGACCCCACCAGACGAAGCGAGCTTAAGCACATTGGGGTCACGTTTGCCCGCCCAACTTACTACAAG
Organism: Spirometra erinaceieuropaei; assembly: GCA_902702965.1. Taxonomy (NCBI): domain Eukaryota; kingdom Metazoa; phylum Platyhelminthes; class Cestoda; order Diphyllobothriidea; family Diphyllobothriidae; genus Spirometra; species Spirometra erinaceieuropaei. The sequence goes on along the minus strand of CACRXP010000247.1, from coordinate 705,808 downwards.
GTCTGCAATCCCCAAATCAGATACAGTAAGCTGACTGCCCAAGCAGGCTTTCTTAGGTAATACATCTAGAATCCACCAGATGACTACCAGGCCCGGTGGGGCCTCGTAGCTCAGACGGTTAGAGCATTGACTGTACTAGCGCTTCCCCTTGCTATCGTGGGTTTGAATCCCACCAAGGCGCCGACAGTTCACAGTTTTGTCAAAGTGAAGAGGTTTTCTATCAAAATTCTTAGAGAAACTTTTCTATTTCACCCCTCTCCCCCATTCTGAGGGAATAGGAAGTGCTACTAGTAAATGAGACTACCTAATCACTTCAGGTGGCTGTCGAACTGTACTGTGAGCCGCAACTTTTGTTCAGTGGGAAGACGATCCAATTACCCTGGACCCTCTACGGGGTCGCATGTCGAACATGTCGCATGTCGCATGTCGGGATGGGGCTAGAGGATTGGGATTCATTTACATTCTACCTGTTGGGAAGAAACGCACGTCAGACCTCCTTGTCTGGTTTTGCCTGCCGGTCAAGGACACTTGCGGAGCTATCATGGCCAAAATTAGCATGGTTTCTTGAGCTACAGAAGAGAGCTGGGTGCCGAGATGGAACTAAGTAAAATTATCCATCAGGCTCACCGATTGCGCCTGTCTGAGTCATCAGAGTACTTCTTATATGAGCTTATTTCTATCGTGGTCGGGCCTGCGCTAACGGGTACAGATAGATTCGCCTATGTATTTGAAATAGGGTATCCTCGTCAGTGTGAATTCATTCCAATTACGTTCATCCGCATCAAAGAACCTGAAATGCTTGTGTAGTTGCAGAGCATCGTCGTCCACGATTCCTCGTACATCCCGAAAAGAAGGGTAAAGTGCGTACACAGTCTCTTTTTTAAACCTCGTGTAAAAGTTGTATATTCCATTTTTTGTTTGCAAACCCAGCGAAAATCCCAGTAAATTTCATGGATAACCTGTTCCCAATTTCTATTTTTCTTGAAACGAAGAACAGACTGTCGTGTTTTGACGCCATTTTGCTGGCACAGACATTATTGCGTTTAAGGTACTTTGTGATATGCAACAGGATTGATTGCATTTCTCAGATCTGAATCGTCTTTGATGCAAGCACATGATTCGCCATAGAACTGAGTCGTTGTAAACACCACTTCCCGTTCTAATTCGACTACCATTCAGCTTTATTTGAACATAAACCACCCGAGCTCTCTGAAATCTTGCTCTACTAGAGCGGTCGAATAGAAAGAGGCTAAGGGTCTGGCATCTGTCGGGTTTAGTCATGATTTCATAAACGTCGGGTCGGGTGTTGCGCTAGTAGCGCGAAACGTGACGAAACAGACTGGCGAGCATACACGCTTTTGACACTTTCAGTGTATATTTTATTAGGATCACAGTTACTCCCCTAACTCTTGAAGACCTAGTTGCAGCATTGGCTTTCCTCGACGTCAAAGAGTTCAAGAAAATTCAGACGACCGGACAACAGATAAGAACCAAACATTATCTTGCGTGAGATCTCGTGCACTGCTTTAGATTATAAATGACCTATCCAAAAGCGTGGTTAAGCACAATGTTTTCTCCGGTATATTTAACACGCTGTATAGATTGGACCCCAAATAGTTTTGGAGTTTATCCATATGTCTTGTACGTCCGTCACGCGTGAACAGGTTTAGAGTGAGGCACACAATCCCTCCTACCAAACATCGATACTTGATGAGCACTGCAGCTAAACAAATTTTAAAACATTTCCACTTATCGTATCATGGATTGAAATAGTCCTTTGTAAGTGCATTAGAATTTTAGCTTCTGTGCTATCGTTTGTAGTCAATCATGTCTTATTTGGTGCGTCGGCAATAAAAGTTGGTAAAATAATGGTTACGAATCTTGTTTATAGATTGGGATGAAGACGAAGCGGGAATTCGTGACGATATTGCTCTCATTAAGCTGAAGCACCCGGTAAAACTAAACAAGTATGTACAACCTGCCTGCCTTCCATATCCAGACGAGGTCTTCGAGGCCGGCACACTTTGTGCCGTAGCGGGCTGGGGAGTCACGGAAGAAGGTACGCGTTCCTCGTATGAACACTCCTGTTTTAAAGATATTTGTTAATCGAAATAAATGCGTGAAGATCCACAGATATCAGTTTTGAACTAATTCTATTGCCGTTGACCAGATTTGACATTCTGCAAAGATACATGGTGCGATTTCGCAACACTTATTATATTTTTGTCGAACAAAATGTCAGCAGATATCCTCTGTATCTAAACCAAATAAGACATAGAACAATCATGGAAATCCAAATCAATTTTAACTCCTTCTTAAGAAAGGAATGCAAATAGTATCGCAACTAAGTTAACAAAAATTGTTTCCAGTATATTGTGAAATTTTTCCGCAATAATAAAAAACACCTGTAAGCCTCAAGTTTGATATACGATTTCAAACAAACACTCAGCTTTTTATTTCAGATGCTTCAAACATCGAGGACTAGCAAAACATACAGCCTAGTTCGACTTAACTTTTTCCTTGAATTGCAAGGCTAGTTTTGTTCGAGGTTTGCTATTAATTAAGACAACAAGCCGGTTCACTATTTACGTTTTATGCGAGTACTTCCAATGCCTGTGTGCCATTGTCTGGAAACATGCACGGTGATAGTTCGTCCGTCGTGTCCGGCGATGTCCCCCGTTTGCTCCACAGACACGGTGACGTGCGCGTGAATTAGTTTATAATGAGAGAAGACTTGTCCAGCATCTACCGCATTCACTCATCCCCGCCTGGACCCGATGTCGAGACATAGTCAAGAAGATCGGAGGTGTGGGAAGGTGCAGGTGGCTGGCACGACCTGCTCGCACCTGGGCGTACCACAACACCCCGTGGTCCACGGCAAACACATGACCAGGAACTTAGCCAAAAGCAACAGCACTATAACGGGTAGGAAAGAAGACGAGGACGATTGGGTAGCCATGCTCACGACTCAAGCCCTGTATACCCAGCGGGAGCGAAAGCGAATCTACCGGCAGGGAACCAGGTGTCATAGAAATGCCAGCGCACACTAGACTGCGAGAGCCATGGTTTGCTGGTCTTCAATCCTTGAGGCCAAGAAGGGTGTCACGCAGGCCTCCGTTTGTCTGGGTCATCACCCTTCAAAGGCTGGGTAACCAATCAGTCATCGACTGAGAGACACTACCCATAAAGTACACACACTCCGCACATGCATGGGAGTGCCACAGATCACGTTAGGAGGAAGCCATGACAGCCTGGCCCCCAGCTCACCAGTGCGTCACCTCAAACGGACGCACACAAGCAGGCAGACTACGTGGACTGAGTTTGTGCGCCAGTTGCCAGCCTCCCTAACCACGGTGCATGGCTAACCGTTACAGCCTAAGACTCAGATCACACTGGTAGCAGAGGGACCGCATGGAGAAGGAGCCGAGGAGAATACTCTCATTTGAGTGAGGGACGTCGATTGGGTGCTCGTACTGTGCGGTGATGGGCGGTGTTGCTGCGTGGTGCAGGTGTTGGTGGGATAGGTGTGATTATGTGGAATAGCCGGTGGTGGTCTACAGCAGATGTTCAGAAATGCGCATGTGGCCTATCAAACCCATGCGGAGGCCAAATTTTCGAAAGCAGTGTGAGCAGTTTAGGTGAATGCGGCAGATGTATGTTGGTGCTCTAGGCACTGGTTACCAGTCTCTGTGCGATGGATTCGCAAGGCCGATTCACCTCTCACAGCGGCATGTATAGCACACAGTTCAACATACCAGTGACTTACGGGTGCTTTGCTAACTGAACTACTTTTCGCCCTGTGACTCTAACCTGTTCCTTACCTACAGAACTTTTGTAAGAGGAAATGACGATTAAAAGTTTGACGGTTGTGGATTTTAAGCACGTATGCTACAGAAAAGACTACAGAGCTATTTACAGCGAGAAGAAACCCAGAAATATTTTATTTACATCACATCAATAAGTAAACAGTGAAATATGAGCAAAATTTAAAAATCGTATGGGGTCTGCGTGGTGAACGTGATTTCACACATACTGGCTGGTCATCTAGATCATTTGCTATGCTGCTTTATTAACAAGACGCTTTTAATATCCCCATTAAAACAAATCAATAAGCACAAAATTTAAATTATTTGCGTTCTAGTAGCTACCACGTTATAAACTATTCTTTCACGCACTAAAACTTGAGTTTCACGTTGTATTGAAATGCAAAGATATGTAATGGTTTGCTTCAAGAGATCTGGCTCCTTCAAAACTTTTTTATATCTATTTAGGAAATTTTCAAACGCATCTTCATGAACCTGGACTTTTGGAACTTTTGAACGAGATTTCTTATTAAATGCCTGTCAGTGTGTTAGCTTTTAGAATCTATGTTACATTATTTGTAACAAGTCAGCTTTTCGCGGAGGCAGTCGTCATTCAGTTTATACTTCCGCGATCCTGTCGAAATTTACGAATACCGACCCGATAATGTTAAGGCCAATGTAACGTTTTACGTGTATGCTTTTTGTGGCGTAAACCGTCCTGTTGGGTTTTTCTAACTGACGTAGAATGAAGAATAACTTGTTTGGAGATTTCAAGGCTCCCATTTTGCAAGGAACACTATGTAAGCGAGTTGTTTGCTTGAAAACTGTCTACTGCCAGCCCTGTAACGAGGTATTTTGTACGAATGTCGAAAAGACAAAAGTTAGACTTCTAGAGGGCCGTCGGTAGAGGTGGGACGCTGAAATCTTCAAGGAAAAACAAAATTTCGATTTTAAATATCAAAACTGCATACATCTCAGTAGAGCTGTTGATGCATGACATTTGTTCTAATCAGTGGTATAACGACTGAAATTAAGCATACCTTAAAATATGCCTTCGATATGCACTTGCTAATGGACTTTGTTATCAAATTAAAAAGCGCAAAATGGGCTTTGATTGGCAGTTGCAGGTCTATTCCAACTCTGAACAACAGACATTTGCTCGTTAGATATAACGTTCTTATGAAAACTAAAAATACTGTTTAGGGCTAAAAAGCCGTTCTACATTTTAACACTTATTTTTTAGTAGTTGCCTTAAGATATCTTCCAATTTCCACAAATCTGGCCCGCCTGTTTAGTAGTGCCAAGCGCGCTTTGCACGTTTGACGTAATTTCCCAAACTATTTGATTCCGGGATGTTACAGTATATAGTAGACGCGTCAAATTAATTTTTGAGACTAGACAACATGGCTACTGTCAGAGGGCAATTTAACAAAGCAGTTTCATTCGTGACCTCTGTAGGGTGCAACGCGAACATGGACATTTTCACTTTGTAGTTGAGCCTCGGGTCTAGTGATCTTAAAAGCCATAATTCGACAAATGTGCCTAAACGAGAAAATCTACTGTCAAAAACGAGACGAACGTAGATGCTAATTTCTGGTTTGTTTGCCGTTTTCGGCCATTTATCTTTCGCCTGTTTGTATGCAATACCAACTTGAAGATTGATCAAGTGGTTACCAAACGCTTTGGAATCCAACGTACTATCACTAAACTAACGGTTAAACGTCCTGTTGGTCGCCAACTAGGCAATTAAGTCTTATTTGAGCGTTGAATTTACATTTCCATCCAATTTGGGGGGAATTATACGAAAGCATTGTAAGATTAATGATTGCTGATTTAAGTAACGGGTCTATCGTCGGGTACATTAATCAATGACCGGTAACGGCTATAGAGCATTAACTAACGAAGCTAGTTTCTAGTTTTATGATCCGTAAAAGCGCTTCGAATTCGATTACAGTAGTAGTATGAGATTCTATGTTACAGAGTTTCCGGTCAAATATTTTTCAAGGAGTTGTAGACCTGGCTAGAATACTTGCCTCTTCATTTTTTGTTGATAAAGGAGGCAGCAAGAAAAAATTTATTTTGAAAACCCAATTTTTTCTCCTAGTTCTGTTGAGTGTGTTGTAGGTTAGTAAAGATTGTGGAAAGGAATTTATAAGACTTTCCGATTAACATTAAATTATCTTAAAAAAATTAAATTTGTATTTTGTTCAAAATACCGGAAGCAAATTAAAAATATATTATTTGATTAAACAATCGCTACCGTCCTTGTTTTTCCCGTAACTAGTTTATGGTTTTCCTCTGCGATATTGCTAGTCAAAATGCGGTTTATCACAGACGCTTTTCAGGCGTCTATCTGCATTTTATAGAAACGAATCAGACTAGTGCCAAATAACGTCACTTTCGTGACTGATAACTGTCGACAGAGAGCATCATTACATAAAACCATCAAAGATGAAGCATTTAAGGAACCATGAGATCCTTATCTGTTTTAATTTCACATCGGTTGGAGATTATTATGCAAAAACTTAGAACATCCGACTTTACGCAGGTATGTCTTGTGTTTGCAAATGTCAGGGTTTATTATTTGGCTCCACATACTAACCTGTGCCTTTTAATGAACCGGAAACAAGTATGTCTCAAATTTTAATGAAATGCTATGTCCGACTAGGGATGCTTACACGAGTCAAAGAATTTAGCGACCGACGGCACTTGCCCTTGCAGAACTTTTGTAAATTAATTGGATTATGAGATTGTATTGGTGAAAAGAAAATTGTGATCAAAACAATTTTCTAAAACACGTATAAGTGTGGGTAGCAGATATTTTTCTATCAGCTTTTAGGTTTCATAACACGTAACACAACAGGAAACTTAGACACAGGATGGGTACTTTGTTGGGTTACGTAATACGGACTGTGAATTGTGTGCATATAGTTCCAAATCTGTTCCTGCTCTAGATTATGGTGACTCACAAAGAAAGATCCCCTGACAAGTGTAAAAGGCGTAAACTTTAAAAATGAAAGGCAGACAGAAGACGAACACAAAGACTTCAGTCTATAATTGCTGTGAATTACTACCTACCAATCGGGGTTTAGCAGTTTTAATTTTAGAAAAAAAAGCAAATAAGGAAATTTGGCGCGCATTTTATATAAAATACGTCATCCAGTATTCATAATGTTTACGCGTTAGAAGCTTAAGTAGACATTTCAGTGTTCTTGTCTTTTTCCTGTCAACCCGCGAGTTCTGGGCCATAATGCCCACTAACAAATGCAGATGCAGGCCTTCTGTGCCCTTGCTTAAGGAGTGTCTTCTCAGGATGGCAAGCCCTGCATGAGGAAGATTTTATGTGCATGGTTGATTCGGTTTCTTCCGTGCTAAAACGTCTCTGACGATATCAGTGGAACTTTTAAGATTTTCGATTTCATAATACCACTGACTTACTTGAAATTTTCTTCATTGACAACACACAAAGATAATTTATCCCCTGTTTCCGGAACATAACGGAAATTGAAATGGACTTGTTCGAACTAAACTTTCACAACCAACCTGCCTGTCATATAGGACACTGTTACATTCTTTTTTTTCTAGTTTAAATATGAAGCACTTGTTCTGTTATTAAAGTCAACCTAAATTCACAGAACAAACTTCGTTTCATTTTGACCTGAGGGCCTGTTATTCAGACGGCCACAGTAGAGTAACCATGTTTGATTAAGTGATATCATACAAATACAAACTGTCACATAATTGCAAAATCCTGACCGAGTCAAACAGAAATGCCTTTTTCTGTCATCAAATGCTTATACGTAAATCGCACCCTCTGAGGGAGAGAGAGAGTTCTGAACGTTATTTTTTTATTATTATTCTAAAGTTATCAGCGGACAATGGCAAAAACTCTCACATAGAAGGAGAGTGTAAAAATTGGCGACTTAAGTTCGAAAGTCACCTTATATTACCAAGTATAAAAAATTTTGAACTATCTACTACCCACCAAGACAATAATTAATTTAGCCTGAAGTGTAGAAGTGAAGTAAGTTTTTACTTTATTTGCTGCTCGATGCAGAAACCTTACGTTCTAGAAGACACATAAGATTAGGAGTCTCAGATATCAAATAGGGTGTAGCCAGTTACGTTGCCAGCGTCGACAGATTTTTTGCTGACAGTCCTCGATGCATTCTCATATTTCCAAGTTTATCTTATTACTGCCATAACCCTAGTGACCTCATTAGGCTCCCTTAGGCGAAACTCATGTAAGATCAATTTTTTTGTCTTTACGGATCCACCCAAGATGGAGAAATCTCCCCAGTTCTGAGACATATCAAAGTACCTCTCATCTCTCAGGACGTCTGTAACAAAACATTCAGTCCACTCTACTTTCTCAATCCGAGTTTCCAAATCCTGCCTTCGGTCATCTGCGCTGGAAGCTCTAGTCCAATGGATGCCTGTCAGGTTGGTCATCTCATTTACATTAAAGCTCTTTCTGAAGCAATCGGTTTAAACTTTTTAACTAGACATTATAATGACATGAATAGGACACAAAACTTTCATATGCAGCGAAATATGGTCGGCGATGCTGGAGAGGCAAATAAAACAATTACGCTCCTGTGGGAACCGAAACCTCAAAAAAGGTCCTACAGATATGCAATACAACAGCTTTAATCTCATTGGCTATCTCTGTAAAACCAAGGTCTCATCTTAAGCTTACCTTTCTTGACATTCTCGAAAATGTCACGTGTTTATATGTGAACAGGCGCCATTGAACGAACAATCGTAAGAAATCTTCGTTAGAGTGCAATGGTTTAGAAAGTCCGCTTCCCTCAGAAAAACTGAGGTTTCTTCATCGCAAAATTCCGAAACTTTAAATACTCCAGAACAAATATAAAAAGTATATAAAAAATATCATCGTTTTGCTCATTGCGATATAAATATCGTTATTTTGATGTGAATAACTAAACTGTACCAGGGACGCATTGATCTTTGTGTATTATATGAGACTAAACAAAATAAATGCTTATTCTCGGCCTTTAAATTAACTGTTTTTTCGGCTAATCGTTTACAGTTAAGCCTATTTTCCCACGCTACAATTTTTGGATCGGCATTTAAACGATCTTTTAAAATATTCCGCAGAAGAGTTTGACGCACTTTTGGAAAAGTTAAAAGTAAGGAATCAGGAGACCTTTCAAGCAATGTCTATCCTCCTAAGCATCCATTTTGCAAAAAGTATTCAAAAAACCAATATACAAAACACCTTCCAAACCCACTCCCGCAGCATCTTCCGTGATTCCCACGGATTACAAATTTTAACAGCCGAATTGCACAAATTTCAAGATATTGGACTTGCTCGAATATCGGTATTTGAAAAATAGCATTCTTGCTACAAATAGGATAGTCTGTGGTCAAAGAAACGACAATCGAAAGAGATAATTTCGAGTCCATTTCTGTTCATTCAACTTGTTATCTTTGCAATTTGTCTTCTCTATATGCAGTACGACTCCGGTGGCCCATTAATGTGCACCTCAGGTCTCGATGGCCAGTACATTGTCGTTGGAATAATTTCTTTTGGCTTCAAGTGCGCCTCCGGCTACCCTGGTATTTACTCGCGTGTGTCTGCGTTTCTTGACTGGATTCAACAGACAACGGCGTAGACTGAAAAATTGATTCAAAACCACTAGTCAAAAAGATGTTTTTCGAGTTCCATAATAAATAAATAAACACGGTCTTCAGTTTTGTTGTCCTTTTTAGTCTGTACCTAGACTGCTCTAAGAACAAGTGGGAAACAAACCAATTTAGGCCTATTTATCGTCTCATTTAGGAATACAGTCAGAGGGTGGGCTTGCAAAAATCGTGCGGGAAATCCATAGCTGATCGTTTGCTGTAGCTTTCCGAAAGTACTGATTAGTGCTTACTGAGATAGCTTCCGAATGTTACACCTATTTTATAATATATTTTTGCCTTTTTCCAACGCATAGAAAAACACCCTTTCTGAAAAAAGATTTTGAAGAGGGCCTTGTTATTTTAAAAAGGCGATATTCGATCTCAAGTTATCGCGGGATTCGAAGCGAGTTTAAATTTTGAAGATAGAAATGTGGCCTTTGCTTTTTTGAGTTATCTTCCTACAACCAATCAGAAAAACATAAACTTTATAAACGCTAACTATTGGCGTTTCGCAGAGAGTGATTCTCACACAATCTGCAAAGCGGTTAATGTATAAAATAGGGCAGAATCATAAGTGATTAGAGGAATAATTTAGCCGTAGTTAGGTCAATTTTTGTCTTCTTTCGCTCCCTCAGTCTTTGACGAATGTTTGGTGGGCTTACTAGCTGGGTACCATTCGTATTTCTGTTCAATTGTGTGCATCTAAATTGCTATAATGGAGAGCCAATCAAACTATTCGAAAAGTCTGCAGTTAAATTGGTTCTGGTAAACATTTCCACAAATTACCACCACAGCTCTTATGACTTTGACAAACTGAAAATTCAACTAATTTTTTCAGGAAATACTTGATATAACGATATAAAAATTAACAAAATGCACGACCAATCCAAATTGGATAGATGCAATTTTATACATGCTATTCCCATTGCTTTATACAGTTTAAAGTAAGCACATGTTATCTGATTTACCCAATGACAGCACATGTTCCGCTTGTATCCAGCCGCTGCATGACACTGTTGGTGTTTGCCGGATGAATTTGCTCCAAGTCAGCACATAAATCTCTGAGGAGATTGGAAAGCGAAATGGCCAAATCCGGGCATCTGCCAGAAAGCAAACGGGGAAGCTGGGCCACAACTGATGATCTGAATCCCTTTCAAATTTGTCATGAGTTGGTGGGATATCGGCGAAACTGGTGTCTGGACATTTATCTTGTGCCTGTGGCGATAGTGTTGTAAATCATGCAACATATGTATGCTACTGGTTTTGAAGTAACAGTTAATGGATATTACGTGATTATTCCATCGATGCTGATGGATTTAGACTCAAATACTTATCTTACTTTTTTGGAAAAAGCCTATTAAGCTTTCATCTGCATGGTTAACTCCAACTTAGCACATCAATTCCTAAGGATATTAAAAAACCGGATTTCAAAGTCTTTCTCAAGAGTTTGTCATGTAGCATTGTATTGACATGTTTGTGTTGAAAAACCTTAGTACACAATTTTATAATAAAAGTTCGTCTACTCGTACAAGGTTCATTGTTAGGTGGTTAACAGTTTCATAATCAACCTAAGACAATAAATGAAAACCCATTCCTCGGAATACCGGTATACTCCCTTACCAAGTGCACTGTTTGATCTCTGTCAAAAAATAAATAAATGCACTTTCAAAAATCTTTAATCTTGCCTATCTTTAGGTAGTTAGCGTATGTAATTTATTTGAGTACGATTTTGTTGTCATCCTCGAAGATTGAATTATACACATCTTTATGTACTATGCAGAAGCAGAGTTCAGATAAACCACCACAGCTTACCAGAGATCGAACAATGTACCACTGCTATCTGTACCAAGACAACCTGCCGACTAGTTAGTAAAGATTCGAGGCACGGTATACTTGCTTGACTGACTAGTCGCCTTCTACTGATTCAACATAAATTTTGGCATAGCTGAGTATTCGCTTAACTGTAGTCGTGATTAAGCTCATCCTTACATTGTAATCGAAACCTGTCCAACTGGCGCTTACCACTAATGGGGAGTTCACTCCATGCCCTGATGATTAGCCCGATGCCCTGTGGGGCCCGGTTTTCTACTAATACCCGCAGGAACGCTGCGATGCCAACAGTTTCTCTTTACAATGTCAACGATATTAAACTTTTAATCCACTTAAAATTGTTATCTCAGACCCTACCTTGTCAAATATTTTGTAATGGCCGCCGATGGGGTACGCTGCCTAACGTTAGTATAATTTTTTCCACTTTCCTGCGAATAAAAACCACTCTTTAGACATGAGTGGCCACGGAGAAAGCTGTGCTGGACAATACGTAGTATGCTCCTCTGCTCCTGATACACCACTTGTTGTTTCTTAATACATCGTTCCATGGTCTTGTCCGAATTGCAGGGTAAACCAATGGGGCAGTAGTTTTCTAACTGCAGTCCATACTGTCCATTGTAAACCAGGGAGATGAAAACAGCCTTCCATCCCTTCAGCAGTTCGCCTTCTTCCATGGACATCTGGAATATCATGGATACCGGTTCGTGAAGTAGGTCGATAATTCTCGATGGGCGACTGCATGAATTCAATTTGAGCTAGGTGATTTGGCGGTCTTCAGTCAGAGCGAGCCTACTTTTATTCATGCAGGAGAGAAGTAAGAATTATTGTCCAGTTTAAACTATGCAGTCTTCAGGTTGCTGGGTGACGAGGAAGGAAGAAGAATTTGCTTAATGAGTAAATGCGGGCTGAAAACATTAGGGAAGACTGATGCTTTTGTCTGTTCATCCGTCACCAATGTTATGCTCCGTAACCTCAGAGCCCAAGTGGGGTCAAGATATTGTTTCTTATAACGCATGGGTTTTCGGGATTTTCCTGCGAGTTTAACAATATGTCTATCCCGTGGTCCCTTTGAGATATATTAGGTTTACGTTTATAAACATCCCGTGGTAGTCTATCGATTGTTTTTTAAGCAATCTGTAACGAATAATACGATTGTTATTTTTGAGGGGAAAAGGAGCAAGTCCAATTTCTTTGGTTCGTTCAGTACTCGCCCAGGACATTTCTGATGGATTCAGGACGTTAATGAGGCAAGATTCTGTATATAAAACGCCATGTCGAATTAAGATTTAGAATTTACATAATAATTTGAAAAAGCCTGTACGCATACGAAGAGTTCCCTTCATGATCTTCCATAATACTGTAGTAAGAAAGGGAAGAAGATGATGAGCCGTACGACCACATGCAGTTATTTTTTTGTAAACGGTGATGACTGCAGTCTTCCTGGCTATGTCAGACGTTTACTTTGAGATCTTAGTATTCTCAATGACTTCAGATTAGGCCGAAGCTTTGCTGAGACCTGCTTAAGTATTGCACCCTGGGTCGGACTTCTGCAATTCGATATCTTGCCTCAGTAGCTTGCAACCACCTGGTGTTGCCGCCTTCCTCAATTCTACTGAATAGTTTTAACTGCAACGCTGGTTCGTTTATTAAGGAAAATAGACGTGAGCCTCTGAGAACCCTATTTGCAACTTAAACTTGAGTGCTGTGTACAAAGGAGACGCACGGTTTGAAATAGTTCAAAAGGAACCATTAATATATTGAAACTAATTCACGAGACTCGAAGGTTCAGCTCGATTGCTCATCGCTCTGGCACGCCTTAAACACGAGTCGGCAGCTAGCAACTTCCACGATTTCACCACCCTGAGAGAGAGAGAGAGAGAGACTGAGAGAGAGAGACAGGGAAAACTTTCCGCCGTACCTGCTGAACTCGCAGTTATAATAGTCGAACTCTGAGATTGGTGTCGGTGGCGAATTCAGTAAATTCGTCAAAGGTCCGACTGCAATTCAGTTACTGCACAATGCTGAGCGTCTGTGAGAGATCTCCTCGCATTTTCCTATGCCTTGAAGGGAAGAGATCTGGGTTTATTGGATGAGCTACATAGGTCCAGCAGCTTTAGTCCTTAATCCCCTTACTACTACGAAGTGTCTTGACCACTCTCGGCGAAACAGTCCCCGCGGTCTTCCTTACTTATTCCTCTAACACGCACATGTAAACATTGTCAGCTCTCTTCTGTGAATGAAATTGTAATATGGGATAAATTATCCACGAACATACAAATCCTGCAAAATTATTCTTTGTTTAAGCGAATTATCCTTCGTTCTCCGCATTCAGGACGACTTTTACAAATTTCTGGTGCCGAGTTCAGCATGTACATCTTACACATTAATAAAAAAAAGGTCTCTGATCCTTCTGCTGGATCTTATCTTGAGTGAAATAGCATTAACTCTATAATCCCCCACCCAGTGGGTAAGATTTTAACCTGACGGTGAGCAGCTGTTTACTTATGCATCCTCGTCTGATGTGCAGTCTCAGTTCCATGGCAAGACACGGGGACTGGAAACTCCTGCTGCACTGGTGCCAACAATTTCCGTACTGGACTGTCTTTGTTTCGCGGCGCGCGGATTTTTTCTTCCCCTGAAGGCCCAGACTACCCAAAAACTCTACTAGCTATATTTACCCCTCAGGTGTTTTTACTGCCAACTAGATCCGCACAAAATATTTAATTTAACAGTGACTGTAAGGGAGGACTCAGCACTATTATTGTTACTATTATTATTATCATCAGTTTGGTGGTTCCCCCTTGAGTTCATTTAAGCATACTTTTATCCATGCAGCACACGGTCTCCAGATTTGTGTGGCGTTTTCAAAATATAGCCTAAGAAATGTTCCACATAACTTGGAGAACAATCCATCTAAATTAATAAGGACTCTTAGGATAGTGTAGAACGCAGACATAGCGCTTTGCGACGAGTCCATTATCGGCACACGGATGTCCTCGTGTGTCTCCACGTATTGTAGAACTGCAACTTTGAAAAAGTAGTTTCTTGTGCTGGCGGACCTGACTGGATTGTCTAGGTAAAGCGTTGTATACTCTAGGGTAAGATGATACCCTACTAACGGCACAGGTACTAGCCAAAAGCTCATACACGCGTGTTTCGCCGATGTTTTGCCGCTGCATGGCGCAGCTGCGAGGGGTTCGGCTCGTCAGTGGGTCCCCCAGCATGCCCCGTGTGTCTTCTGGTAGATACTCCAATCTGGCCCAAATATTCATGTAGAATATTCTAGGTCTGTGCCTATAGAACTTGAATAAGCTGATCTACTCCAATTTCATAGATAATTTTTGAGAAAATTAAAAGGCGACAAAGTGTTGTATATTTACCGGCGTTGAACTGCACGAACCGACTATCTCCCCACTCCTCCAACAAATTTAGGACGGCCTGCAGTCTATCCTCGTCAGCAGGATTCCGGATTACATCCCGGCCTTTTGCACACATTTCTGCATTGCAGTCCAAATATCTCACGCAAATGTAATACAGTGTTCCGGGTATGGTCAGCTTGATTTGCCCTTTGCTCTCAATCATAGTTCCGAGAGGTCGCGGCTGCAGTGTTCTTATTTAAGCCTCCTCTCCCATCAAGATCCAAACCCTTCGAACACATAGCCAAATCTTACCATTGGGCCACGGTTGGGCTAGGTGTGGCCCTGACCCAACCTCGTTCCGGACTAATGCAGAAACAATTCCTTGTTTCAGATTATGAATTTAATCGCTAAGAGAAACTATATTAAGACCAAAGTACATAAAATTATGTATATAAAGTAACCCGCACCGTCTAAACGTCACATCCTTGATGGGATGTCTTAAATTCGTCCTTGCTCTACCCATACTGTGGTACGTAAGCAATTGCCTTTTGGACGTGTGATACTGCTGTCTGTGCTAATTACGAAAAGTGAGGAAGCGTTAAAAGTCGAACTACCCTGCGAATTTTTAGGAGATTGCGCCAAGTGGGCCACATCCGCCCTTACCACATTGTGGCCCAAGCATGTTGCCGAACCCAGCGCAACCAGACCCATTTAGGCCGGACTGGACTGGACTGGGTTGGAGCTGGTAGAGAAATGCTTTCAGAGTTTGGGCTTACATATGTAAGTAAAGGAGGTAGTTTAGTGGGCTATGAAAAAACGCGTGGTCCACTAAGACATGGTCGTCAAATCTTACTGCATTTTATTGAGGCAAATCTTTAAGAACTAGTCACTGTGTGGGCAACGATCTTTACGAAGACGAGGATGATCTACAACATCCACTATCGGATTCAAATTTTTGTTGCCGACTAACTGTTCGGAGAGATCCACCATAGGTGGCTTTAGCTTCAGGTTTGTGGTATATCGTTTCGTAATTCGCCTTGCCGGGATTTTTTGTCAATTCACTTACCTTGGGTAGCTGAAAAAACGGGGTGATATAATTGTATTACCCCTCGTGTAAGAGGAACCTCGTCATTTGCATTCAGAAGTGCAGGTGAGGCAGTTCCTGTGACTTCGTTAACTATGCCACATCATCGATTTAGTCGTCTTACGTAGATGTCCGCTCTGCCTTTATCAGAGGCTTCTTTGCCGTTTTCCTACTGACATTGTCACTCGCATATATAATTACCGGGTTGTCGTGCTCGGATTGAAATACCTCTAAGAAAATATATTTTTGAAATGTCTGCGTTTAAAGTTACGCCATTTTGACTCTAGCACTCAAAATCCCTCCTGATCATTACTGTTCTGCTACAAGCGTGCCCTTAAATTGGCGAGTCCGTTTTCGAGTTTTCTGTCTTCAAACAGGAAATGTAAGCATTCAACACTAGATTCATTCTCGTTTCATGCACTTTTTACCATAATAACGCTTTCGCCCGGTTCTGTCGGTCCTCATTTGCAGGTGTATAGTAAACAAGCAACGCAATTATGAACTCATTTCATCAGTGTCACGTGTGCAAGTCTGTACAGGAAGTTCCCAAACTATTGCGATTTTGTTTGCTTGGCACGGGTACGGGCAATGCAAAAATGCCGACCCGATTGCGCAATAAAAACATTGCAGGCAAAAGCTACACTCAAATGGGGAAATCCACAGACTGAGACCGACGATTGCGACACCCAAGTTATGAATAGATGATGCTTCGCCGCAAAAACAAATTTAATTTAGAAGTGATGAGAACTCCCGCAACACAAAATCTATTTAGTACGAGAAATCCAGAAATAATGAAGTAACACTTAATTTTTTGCGACAATGCTCAGCTTGCCAGCCCTAAAGAACACTGGATTCTTCCAACATCGACGTCAAAATCGAATCGGACGTAGCAAAATGTGATGGATGACTTAGTGTCATAATCATAGACGAAAGATTAGAGAGGAACCCCCACATCACACGGACAAAATGGCTGCGTAAACGGAGCATAATAAGGCGAGATACCAAAAAAAGCATAAAAGAGACGGAGAACAGCCAAGAGCAGCTAAATGAAAGGACAAATATTTTTTGTACTATATTGGACAAGCAGAAGTAATGGTGAATAAAATAGCCAGAACTATCGTCTACCTCAATCAGAGGAACAGATATTGGATTTTGTAAATTTGTATTCAAGTGTACGACAATTCCGGATCCTATTAATCGCCTTTACGAAACAACGAGACGGCGGTCGCTGAATGACAGAAAATGTAACAAGGAAGGCAGTAAATGATGCCGCAAGAGGCTAAAACGGCGGGACACGAAAATGTCATTTCACACTGGATACAAAACTGAAGGGAAAACGAGATCTATGTCACCACGTTCAATATAAAACGCAGAAGACGGGCATGAGAATGCTTCTCGCAAATATGTGCACATCATACACGGACGTGGATGTAGTCAGGCGTGAGGCAAGTTTCCTATGCAACAGTGGATCTGACAGATCGTCAACTGAATCAGTTCCTGTTAATGAATCAAAAACTATATCTAAGGATCAGCATCTACATCGCAATTTTAAAAACAAACTAGTTATAACCACATCCGTAGGTGCGAAAACAGTCTTTATGATTTCCACAAATATGTGGTGAATGGGTAAGTCTTAAGTCTTTTTAAGGCAGATCTTACTAGATAACTATTTAATGATTCGGAGGCCTCGATCATACATCAAAGGAAATATTACATAAGATACTTTGTTTTTTGATAATAAAGTGGATGAAGTCCAGCAATACGATGGAGTGGTCTTAATGGAGGAATTCCCGCATCCGGAAGTATTACTTCATGGTAATACAGAGGAGATGTGACGGGAGGTTAAAAGGTAGTCCTGAGTAATGTGCAACAGAACGATCCCTCCTCTCTACAGACGGACATCAGCCGATGACTTCATATTAGTCTAGATGGGTCAGGCTTGCGAATAGTAGGCAGCCGCTAAATCAAGCTCGCGCCTGAATTGAACTGCTTCTAGGCGCGACTTTTTCTACAATTACTTTTTCCTTATCTTGTGCTAAATTCAAATTCACTTCGTGAATTAAATGCTGACGAAAACGTTATAGACGGTACCTGTAATTATTTGGTCTGTCCTTTATGGATAGATGTGTTTTTTTCGGTCCGATCTTCCCTCGTGCTTGACGCCAATGCATAATGGACGTTGAAGTGGCAACTTTTGTCCTCCAAACTCCGCTTATTTTGAGCCGCGCCTTGAGCTTACGATATACTTTGCTCATTTGCAATCGCGAAGATTTCGGTTATACGTTTATCTTTTGCTAACAAATGCAATTCTTAGTTAACAAAACCCATACTCACTTAAAGTCACAAATGTGGCAAAATTTACGGCTTCGGATGGTTTCTTAAAAGGAGCTAGACGCTTGACCTGTTATATGAAGTGATTTTGTTAAGCAGGCAAATTTAGGTGTACACCGTATGTTTATAACGGAAGCTGTTAGCACTGTTATATGTGTAGAGGTCGTTAGATAGCTAATCTACGTCAGAAACAAGAGCAACTATTAGGCTTTTCTGTTTGGTTAGCAAGAAATCGCAGAAGCTCAAAAAATGAAACTACCTAGCAAGGGTATGCAGTTGAGTTATCCTATGATTAAGGACAAGACCCTTAGCCGTATTCGTTCTTTAAATGCTTAACGACTTCAAATTAATATTTTACTATGTGTTTGTAGAAGAAGATTTACCTAGATGGAAATACCGTTTTAGATTCACAACATACCTTTATAGCCACATCGGATAAATCCAACACTTGAGTTTTTAGTAAGAATCTTGAAGCAGTATCTCCCAGAATTAAAATAACGCCGGCAGGCACAGTAGAATTTATTGGAACTCATAGAATTCGCGATGGCTTACCAACTTCAGCCTGTCGTTTCATAACACAGATAACAATTTAGAAAGATAGAGAGGCTGGAGTTTTCACAGAGAAAATCAATATAAAACAGCAAGATCATCGTTTACCGCACGTAGACGAATCAATAAAATGGCAACTTCAAAACCCAACGTAGTAAAGAAAACGACGAACTTAGCACGCCGAGGGATTTCACAAATTAAAAGGACTCAGATCTACCAGGGCAAGCTGTGGTTGGCCACGCGATCTAACTGTTTACATAGGCCGGGTTTCCGTCGCCGTATGTAGGCTGCCTCCAAGTAGTGCTGTAATCGAATTTTTCGTGCTCGAACTAATAATCAAAAAGATGTTTTGGGGTCAGCCGAATGACCGCTACCAAGGAAGTGCGTTGTAATAGAAGACCGTGGAACTGTATCTTCCTGCTTTAGAAGCCATTTAGGCAGGTGTTAGACTGACGCGGCTGCCTATTGCCTTTGCGTTCGCCCAATGTACTTATATCCACAAGTGCATGTGAATTCGTAGACACAATATGACGTGGCGTGCAATGGCAAGGTATTCTTCGCCCGTGGATAGCCTTAGTGGGACTGCAGAATACGAGTTCAGCTGAAGGGTATGTTCTTTCAATGACGCATCTCATGCGTCCAACTGTCTGAACCTCGCCTTTCAACCGAAATATTACGTGAACTTTTGAAACTTTGCCCGAAAAACGTTCAATTTCTATTCAGTGGGCAGCTATAGAGATAAGTTGGTGGAGTGGCAATGGAAAGTCTACTTGGTTCAACCGTTGCCGACATTTTTATGGGTCACTTAGAAGAAACATTGTCAGCTAAATTGAACATGAAAACATTGAACGGCGATATCCAACACGGTTGATTGAAAAGAACAGCAACATTTTACGGCCAAAATTGACGGAGTAATTAGTTCCGAAAAAGCCTGCTATGATATCTTTACAATTCAAGGGTGACAACATCTCAAATACCAGCAAGCGGCGATTGAGATGAGTCATTGAAAGAACATACCATATGTAAACATTTATATCACGTGGTCAACCACAGCTTGCCCTGGTAGATCTGAGTCCTTTTAATTTGCGTGTTGATTTCGTCGTTTTCTTTCCTACGTTGAGTTTTCAAGTAATCGTTTTATGGATTAGCCTACGTGCGGTTGTAGCGGCCGAGGACGTCTGGGGTAGCACACACCGAAGTAAGAGAACGCCGAGAGTAGATCCTGGAGGAGACAGATCTGAACAGAGTCGTTAGCATCTCTGAATAAGCATTCACACACAGCAGAAGATGGTACGTCAGGAACGGGATACAGAATAGTGTAACAAGACGGTCATGGGAGATACGTATAATAATAATAGTTACTCGTACAGTTGGAATGAGTTATTGCCATCAGATAATCTGTCTGGGTGGAGAGGCCATACCGACATGCGAGCTCGTTAACTGGTGGGGAATGCAGCGCTGTGGGCAACTGGAGGGGAGGGCCTTGGGAGGTGCCGATGCGAGCGTTGCGGTACGGTAAGGGGGGAGGGATCTGCGGATGTGAGAGGAAGGGACACCCGCCATCTTCACTGACACGCGGTTACGCCATCTCCACCCTAGGTCCTCGCGCGGAAAAGTGTCACACATTCAAACAATTCCGTTCATGTCCAGGGGCGTTACACGATATACGGTGATTTGCTGCTTTATATTGATTTTCTGTGTGAAAACTCGAACCTCTCTATCTTTCTAAATTGTTATCTGTGTTATGAAACGACAGGCTGCAGTTGGCAAGCCATCGCGAAATCTATTGGTTCAAATAAATTCTACTGCTGATGCCTTTCTTTCTTCGTTTGAATGAGCTGATACAACTGTGGAATTAATAAATTGGGGACGTCGCATCTTGTGCTCATTAAAAGTTGAGGTGGGTGTTCTTGTGTTTTACATCCCAAAGTACTCACTTGCATCGTTTATTTTGGATGTTATTTATGTTTTGTATCCTGTAAGGAGATCTTATTAATTTTTTATCTATCCTAAGTGCGCGTCAGGAAACACACACATTTAAATTTCAAAGCGTGTCTAGGTATCCCAGATGGTCTCGCATTTCACAGCCACGCTCGCAGAAAATGCTTTTCCTGTTAATAGACGGTAAAATACGGCAATTTATAAGCGGTTGACATGTTAATCGTCTGCGTCTACGTTCCACTACTATCAGTTGGTAGTGGGATTTCCGGGGGGGCTAGACGGGGCTGGTGCTAGCAGGGATCCCTAATGATCCCTCCCTCTTGACTGCCGACCCTCCACTGTTGGCAGAAACCTTTATAGCGCTCTCCTTTATTGAACGGTTGCTGTTGAATAACGTACGTTGTTGATGTGCCGTCGGACATGTTCACGATATTTTTCCGGCGCTTATGTTTGAATACGACGCCTTTAAGTATCATGATCGGTTTCGCATAATTGAGTCCGTTTCTTGTACTACCGTTTTCTGCCTTTGGCATCCTTCACTTTTCGTTCATTCCGAATTTTGAAAGATCGACGGAAATTGTCTTCTATCATTCTAAGTTGTTTCGTAGTCGGCATCTTATCTAATTTCGTCGCCATGGTGCATGTTAGCGGTCCTCGAGGGTGAGAAATACTTCAATAAATCGCTGAAAAAATTTCCAGTGGTCCTCCGCCGACGGGGAACCAAAAGTTAATCACAAGCTCTGAAGACCGCTGATAACCAACTCTCTGACCACTGGTTTCGTTTCTTGCTCAAACATCACTGCCTATTTTAATTACTGACTAAATAATCCTAAGTGGCATCCACAATCCTGAAATTCCAAGTCGCATGCTAAATAGCACGAAGCAGTTAAGAACAGCGCATGTGCATAATTTTAGCACACTTTCTGGTTAGTGGTCAACAGTTAAGACATAACCTTTACTTTGCTTCCTTCTCGATCTTCTAGTGTTATCTATTTTACCCCCACTGCCATACCGTTTTTATCCTAGCCCGCAACACGAGACTGCACAAAATATTTTTTCGGTTGTCATTCGACAATGTGGTTAAATACAAGCTAGTGTAAGTAGTTGTTTCTGTGTTTTCTTGAAGTCTTTTGAGAATTTTTTCAAGTGCATAGTTTGTAATCACTTTTTTTCACTATTGACTTTTCGCTAAAAGTTTTCATATGTTATCATTGTACTTTGGGCCGTATTGTACAAAACTCGGCGGACACGGTCAGATTCGTAGTCGCGACAGCAAGTGCAAAGCACGAGTACAGCCAACGTTCAAACCACCTGAGCTACGATGCTACTACCGGGAGCCGTAATTTATTCAGATTTGAGCCAAACCTACTGCGACGTATGAAATTCACCAATTCCAGTAACTTAATATGACTGCTCAAGCACGCCTCCGGGTCGGGGCCTCGCAGCTCGTGAGGCAAGTGTTAGCTGTGCGCTGACCTCGCACTTCCTTTCGTGGGTTGAAGTCCACCGAGTCCGTCAGTTGGGTCGGATTAATACAAACTTACGCATGCTGGCATAATCGAAATTGTCACTGTGTACTGCGTCTCTGAACATCGTGACACACAAGTCTTAGCTCGAGTGATAATGGGGATGGATACATGTCCACTTTTGTTCAGATTGTTCTGGCGAATATGAGTAGCGTAAGCGCCAAGTTTTGGCGATCTGGCTTGCAGTCAGCTGAAACTTACCACAAAGAAATACAAAAGGAAACTCAGGGAAAGTTCGCGACGGTATACATGTAAAAGTTGACTGAGGTGTATGGGAAACAGAAAGAACGAATGGAAATAACCACAACAAGTAACCGTCTAGATATTACTGAGTTCCCTTCGGCGTGCACAATGCCTCTGTTGAAACTGTTCACCATTCTCTGTCAATCGTTCATTTTTCGCGTTTTGATATTAACTAGAATAATCACTGTAAACCATTAAGCTGGGCTGCTTTTCCCTTTCATTTTGCAAATCACAACGCTCATTTCTTTTTGCATAACAAAGTGTTATTCGAAGCTATTTGCCTGAGTATTTTACCGTCGTTGGCAATGTGGGTTCCGCTGGTTGCTGTCTCACTAGTCAAGGAAAGTGTGAAAAATCCGCCCTCATGCCCCAACCAGTATTCACTATGCCATAAGCAATGCAGGTCTGCGAACCTGTTTCTCCTCCAAAGACTTTAGCTCCACTCCATTTTCCCAGTACCATGTTCACCCGGCCAAAGCTGTTGGGACCAGCAGATAAAAGTGCTTTGAACATGTATGACTCCATTCTCAGATGAACTTTTAAACTTACTCGGCTACTATGTAATTTTTTGCGACGTTAACTGACACGTCGTGTGTTCCTTAGAAATAGGGAATATCGTGCGTAGAATTGTGCAATGATTTACCGTACTAACAACACAGGTATTAGCTAAAAGCCCAGACACGCGTGTTTCGCCGATCTTGTGCCGCTGCCTGACGCAGCTGCGAGGGGTTCGGCTCGTCAGTGGGTCCCCCAGCTATCCCCGTGTGTTTTCTGGTATATGAACTCCAGTTTCAACTTGCCTTCTTTAATTTCCGAGGAAATTAATGCGCCAACTTGGAGTAACTCTTTCGAAACAGGCCTTTTCAGGCACGGTCCGAAATTTGATATGAATATTTGAGCTGAAATCCATCAGCTACTGCGGAATAACCGCTTAATATTCACAAACCGCCAACAGGCAGCCAGTAGTATAACATTGTGCAATAATTTACCGTACTAACAACACAGGTACTAGCTAAAAGCCCAGACACGCGTGTGTCGCCGATCTTGTGCCGCTGCCTGACGCAGCAGCGAGGGGCTCGGCTCGTCAGTTGGTCCCCCAGCTTTCCCCGTGTGTTTTCTGGTATATGAACTCCAGTTTCAACCTGCCTTGTTTAATTTCCGAGGAAACTAATGCGCGAACTTGGAGCGAATCTTTCGGAACAGAGCTTTTCAGGCACGGTCCCTAGTTTGATATGAATATTTGAGCTAAAATCCATCAACTACTGCGGAATAACCGCCCAATATTCACAAGCCGCCAACAGGCAGCCTGGAAAGATCTGTTTCGAAAGATTTGCTCCAAATTCGCGCATTAGT